>OV651813.1:46675942-46773442 GCA_927349885.1 Psylliodes chrysocephalus
ACATGCAAGTTTGATTTTTGCCCCTTATGTCGCCTGAGCACAACCTCCTTCTCGTCAAGGTCAGCTTTTGCTTCCCCTGGAATCCGGAGAGAGGCTTTGATAAACTTGGGGAGTTCGTCCATGTTTTTAAGGTTGGGATCTTGGTTTTTAGCCATTCCAACGTCAGGTCACCGTCTCACGTTACTCTGATGATTTCACCAGAGTGCGTCCAAGACCCTCGTGCAATATTTGGCGAGATATGCGTCAGTTAACATAATATTATTGGCTCTTACAAAAATTTTACGTAAAGCCAAAAAAATCCTCAGAAAGTCACAACTGTGAAGACTAGAGAGAAGGAGGCGAATCGGCAATGGTAATTTTTTCCAATTTTCATCCTTTTTATAAAGTTCGCCAAATTGACTAGTTGGGTACAATGTGAAATAAAGTGTTTTTTTTTTAATTGGTGAAACCGTATCTTACGGAGTGTAGTTTATTTTATTATAAATTTCTATAATATAAAATTTTACAGTCATAAATCCTGACTTACTTAATTACACATTAAATTTAACTTACTAAAAAAGAACATTTGTTTTTTTTTTTAGAGTTTTAATGTTAGATAATGAAATACTACTCTTATTTTATGTTGAACCTCAATTTTTTTATTGTAAATTTTTTTTATAGGATCCAAAATGTTTAGAACAGTGGCAGCATATCATTCCTAGGGCTGATAAATGATAAAGCACTTTCTAAAGATGGTGCTGTTTGTGAGCTACACTTTTAAGAAGATATTTCCAAGTATTATGAGACTCTTTTCTTGATGATACTGTCAGCAAAATAAAAAGAGAAAGACCAAAATTAAAGGATCATGCAATATCGTGCATTCCCGAATCTCCCTTTAAGCTCATATTATAACAATAAAAAATGTGTTAACTGTTTTATATTGCCCTTAAAACTATATTTAGGTAAAATTCGTTTTTTGCGACCTTATTTCTGGTATGCCGATTCTCCTGTTCATATCTAATCTTCATAATAGCTGCGTTCAATGAGTATATCGAATTGTTGTTGCGATTGAGGTAGCAGAATCAGCTTGCTAAACGGTACGCTAAATTTGCAAAAATTAAATTTGTGTCAAACGACAATTTTAGTTTAATGAAACGTAGCATTTGTAATTGAAAGTGAAATTGTTTATTGTCACTTGGAGTTTTGATCAACAACCTACAATATTTTTTATATTTAAGTTTTTTTTATGATTTTTATCAATATATAAAGTACAACCAGGTTGTTCAAGGTATATTTTTTGAGCAATCGCAAATAGCGATAGGTTTAAGGGGTTTTTGGTTGTTTTTATGAGCTTCCCGCTCAAATTTCGCGATCACGGCAGAAAGAAGCGTAAAAATAAAACGCTATAAAATGATACGGATCGATATGAAGCGATATCTATCGTAGAATGAAAATGTGTTTAAAAAGAGCTTGAAACAGTATGATTAATAACATTAATTTCCACTTACTTAATATGCAGTAAAAAAGAAAAAAGTAACGATGAATCTAATATGGCCCTAAATGTTAAAATAAACTGTTTATTATGCAATATTTAGTTTCCGTATTTTTATACCATAATTTCAATCATCGGCCGACAGGTTTTCGCCATATTAGTGTTTTCTGGGAATAAGCGAATTACTATAAAACTTTTAGTCATTATTTCAATTTGCATTCTTATTTTAAGACAATTATAACTACCTGTAATAAAATATAAGCTTTATTAAACACTAGACATAATTTTTTAGGGTATTTAGTAATAACGTAAATAACCAAAATCTACAATCAGGTAACAATTAAAAATGACAAACTCATCAAATCTTTTGTAAATAAGTACTACAAAAAATATTCTATTTATTTGAAATGGCTGGAATGTAAATTTCTAGATAAAGTAAAATATGTGTAAACATTAGACATACTTTTGTCATTTAAATAAATAATATTTCTTATTCTTCTGTTAATTAATATATCTATTTTTAAAATAGTCAGGTAAACATAAAAAAATGAGTTTATGAATTTAACTAATTTAAAAAATAAACTTGAAATTTAAACCCCTCTTTTAATTATTATATTTTACCTTAATAACTAAATACGAGCCCAGAATAATATCATTTGGCCAATTCAATATTATATTTATAATTTTATTTTAGACAACACTGGTAACTACAAAAGAAAAATATATTGAATCCAACTATTTTTATTATAATTTGAGGTATGTTTATTTACGTTTTTTAATAAAATTAGTATTAGAAAATTAGAGATATGCACAGAATACTTAATTAAAAGATACCAATGAATCATTTCGGTTGGCCCAAGTAATAAAAACAACTTTTTTTGTAAACCTATTAGCTATGAGTTAAAACAAAACATTGGTCAATTGTTAATTGCTGACAGTGACACTTCAGCAGTTTTTTTCTCTTGAGCTCGTCTGACTGTCTCCGAATAACACTGAAGTCTATTGACTTATTGTGTTTTACTCCATGTTAGTTCATAGCACCAACTCTGTCACCTTTATACCTTGTATAATTTTGTACAGATCGTTGGCTGAGTGGGTTCTATACGTTGTTGGATAAACCAAAAAGAGCCTGTCTTTTGCGATCTATTCGGATTCGCACAGTATGTGTTTGGCCGTTTCTGGTTTCTTATGACATAGTCGGCACATGAGTTCCCCATTGTATATGCCAATTTTGTTCAAGTGTCCCTTTACTGGGGCGTACCCAGTCATTAACCCTGTTATCACTTTCAACTGGTTCCTATTCATAAAGAGTAGTTCTCCAGTTCTTTTGGGACATGGTCTGTCTATGAACACTTGTCCATGTGCCTATTTTGGGGTGCTTCCCCAATAGTTAATATATTGTCCCCGAATCCAGTCGTTTATGAAACCACGGACTGTACTTTTTGATACTCCTGGGTTTGTGTCTGGTTCCGGTGTTTCTTCTAATCCTCTTTTCCAAGTTCGTCAGCCTTTTTGTTGCCTTCGATCCCTTGGTGACCTGGCACCCAAAATAGTTTTACTTTATTTCGGTCTGCCAGTGTTCTTAGTTCTTCGATGCATTCCCATACCAGTCTCGACGTAACTTTCTGACTCAATATGGCTTGAAGTGCCGCTTGGCTGTCTGACATTATTTAAATATGCTGATTTTAGACAGCTCTTTCATTGTTCGTTTTTGCACATTGCAAAATTGCTTATACCTCGGCCTGAAATACCGAGGAATGTATTCCTATAGCATATCTATGGTTAGTATCATGGTTTTTAGGAGAATACTCCCGCCCCACTGCCTTCCGCAGTCTTAGACCCGTCTATATACCAGGTTTGTTCCTATCGTTGGTCATTGGGCTCTCCCTTATGGTAATCTCGGCTCTTTCCTATATTAAAACCTCAAATGGAGTATTAAAAGAGTACCTCTTGGTTATGTGGTCTGATCTCATGTCTAGCACGTCTCCTGTCACTTACCTTGAGATACTCATGTGACCTGGCCTAATGTCAAGATTTCCTAGTGTATTCCCTAATATGTAAGCACCTAATCTTGCCTCCCCTTGTATCACATAGTGAAGAGGTGGGAGTCCTATTAGTGCTTCCATTGCAGCAGTGGGGGTTGTTTTCATTGCCCCCGTTATTCCGAGGCAGGCAAGTCTTTGTACCTTGCTTAGCCTTGTTATTGTTTTCCTTTGCTATGTCTTTGGCTACCACACCAAAGCTGTGTATGCTATTATCGGTCTCACCACCATGTTATAAAGCCAATATACCATGTCTGGTTTTAACCCCTATTTTTTTCCAAAGGATCGCCGTGCCATCATTAACGAGGTTTCCGCTCTCCTTGTAGTTTTTTCTAGCAGTTAGTTGTAAGTATTTAATGTTAACAAAATGGTGAGGGCTAAAGCTGTGTCTAACGATTTACGCCAAGTTATTTAGCCCAATCGGATTAGTATTTTAGATTCTGAAAAATTCGAAGCAGCAATTTTCCTTCGGAATTCGTTGGAGGGGGTCTCTGGTAGTCTAAATTCAAAAAGTTGGGATTCCAAAGTTGTCGTTACCTCCGCCACCTTGATCTAAAGGGTTATTTTTTGTATCTTGAATAACTCATTTATTTTCAATTCTACACGGAAAATAGTTTTTACAAAAGTTATTTAAAATTAAATTTCCTACAATTCTGCTTTTTTTTTGTACGATCGATTTTTTTTTTCAATTTATACCCGAAAAGAGGGGGTGAATTTTTGGTTATAGAATAACTCGTTTATTTTTAATTTTACGAGAAAAATTGTTATAAACAAAGTTGTTTAAAATTAAATTTCCCACAATTCTGTTTTTTTTGTACGATCGATTTTTTTCGATTTATACCCGAAAAGAGGGGGTGAATTTTTGGTTATAGAATAACTCGTTTATTTTCAATTTTACGAGAAAAATTGTTATAAACAAAGTTGTTTAAAATTAAATTTCCTACAATTCTGTTTTTTTTTTGTACGATCGATTTTTTTCGATTTATACCCGAAAAGAGGGCCGCACGTTCACGGTAAAGGAAAAGAGGGGTGTAAATAATCAGTTTATCGAACAGTATAATTTTTACAATTAAAAAAAGGAAATTTATTTTCTTTTCAGTACACTTTTAAAAGTCTATCGAAACGTCAATGACGTCTGTTTGGAACGTTTAGCCGATGGATCGGCCAAGTTTTCGTCGTTCGATTCTTCTTCGTAATTGTCGACGAATTCGTCCGGAAGCTCAGGAGGTTCGGGGGTGACTTGCTCTGAGCGGTTTTCGTCACTACCAAGGTCATCTTCATCCAGCAGCTCTCGAATTGAAACAACGTTTTCGCACGTTTCTCCGTTGCAGTTGTGGCAATGATAAGAGTTTACCTCTACTCTTCTCAGGGATAAATACAAAAAAATCGAGCGTACAAAAAAAAAAACAGAATTGTAGTAAATTTAATTTTAAACAACTGTGTTTGTAACAATTTTTCTCGTAAAATTGAAAATAAACGAGTTATTCTATAACCAAAAATTCACCCCCTCTTTTCGGGTATAAATCGAAAAAATCGATCGTACAAAAAAAAAGCAGAATTGTAGGAAATTTAATTTTAAATAACTTTTGTAAAAACTATTTTCCGTGTAAAATTGAAAATAAATGAGTTATTCAAGATACAAAAAATAACCCTTTAAATCAAGCTGGCGGAGGTAACGACAACTTTGGAATCACAACTTTTTGAATTTAGACTACCACAGACCCCCTCCAACGAATTCCGAAGGAAAATTGCTGCTTCGAATTTTTCAGAATCTCAAGCCTGTTCTTCACCTAATCCGATTGGGCTATTGTCAATTTATACAATGCTGGTAATTCTGGTGCTAAAATTGCTAAACAACTGCAATTATCACTCTTTACTGTACGAAATGTATTCAAATTATATAAAACCACAGGGGCAGTTCAAGAAAAACCAAATTTGGATATAACTTTAAAAATAACCCCGGAGAGTGTTAAGTCATATTTTGTAAGAAAATCGCCGAGCCAATTGTGGTGAATTAAGTGTAGCTTGGAATAGAGCAAAGGGAAATAATTTTTTAAGGTCGACCTGTCTTAGAGCTATCAAACGATTGGAATATAGGGTCGTTGCCGCGGTGAAACCTCCTATGTGATATTTTATCACATTTTTAGATTTTTGTACCAGTTCATAGAAACTAACATTCTGTACAGTTTAGCGAAACCTCTCATGTAATTTTATTTAAAATTATTGTGATTTTAGACCTCCCTTGGGCGTAAGAACAAAATTGTTACGTTTTTATATCTACTGAAAAGTTTGATGAAATGTACATAAGAGGTTTCACCGCGACAACGACGATAGGTAATTTCTACGAATATATATGTCATCGAAAAACAATATAGAAAAAAAATGTTTTTTCGCAGGCTGAAGAAAAACCGCTGTTAACTGTAAGACCGAAAAAGAATAGATTGGAATAGGCCAAAAATCATAAGAAGTGGTCACAGATGCAACGGGATAGTGTTATTTGGAGTGATGAATTACGATTTGAGGTATGTGCTGGGGATTACCGGAGTAGGGTATTGAGGATAAAAAATTAACCTCATCATCCAGACTGTTTGCATCGAAAAGTCAAGTTTCCAGCTTCTGTAATCATTTGGGGATGCATGTCGGCTCAAGGGGTTGGCAAGTTGCTCATCATAAAAGGGACTGTTAATGCTATTAGATACATTGACATCCTCACAGACAGTCTAATGCCATCCATTGACAGCTTAAAAACAATAAATAATGAGTACATATTCCAACAGGATGTCGCTGCGTACCATACTGCTGAAATCGTAAAGAAACGGATGTTGCAAAATAATATTCCGGTATTAGATAGGATATCCAGTAGTCCCGATCTGTCGCCAATTGAAACACTTTAGCATATTATGAAAAAAAATAATAATAAAATAAACTAAAAAAAAACTAGATAAAATAAGAAAATAACTCATATATGTTATATGCATATACCCAGAAATAATTAAAAAAATCAATAATAGATGGCACGGTCAGTCGTTATCATGGTACCAAGCGAAGGACGATTTGCGCAAGATGTTAAGCAAAATATATTAAAATATTAATTTCTACCTTTTTACATTCCAAAATAATATATCATAAAAGAAAAATATATAATCAACATGTGAAACTCCGCACCTATTTATAAACAATAACTTAAAATGTTTAAATACGATATACTATTAGGCTTCCAGGTTGGAAGAAGTTACTTGCTTAACTTATAGTTAAAGCCATATTATTTATAAAGAAAAATATAAAAACCATGAAATTATACCATAAAAAAAAACAATCATTTAGCTTTATTTCTTACGGACATTTTACAAGAGATTATCAGATTCTAAGAAACTGACATAAATATATCTATGTACAATAAAACAATGTTTGGTCTTTGCTCTCCTGACAAAAGTCGATCCAAAACCGATCGCGATAAATATATATTCACCCACAAAACGAACGCACCTCATACAGCGAATCTCACTCGACCAATCACTGTTAAGTTCTAGTTAACAGTGCTGTCCCTAAAGTGGCACTGAGAAGCAGTAACAAAGCCTACACAGAACACGAGGCTAATGACCTTAGCAGCCGATGCCGATGACACCAAATTAAAAAAAACTACCATTAAAACAAATGCGCCTTCCACACAGCGAATCACAACTCTGTGAAGGGCACGAAATGACCAATTGTCTATTGCAAAGTTTCCATTACCAGATAATCGAAATCAGATTAAATGACATCCAGTGCAACGACACTGACATTTATCGAGTTCCGTTCACTGACATTTAACCTAAAATATAAACTTACAAAGGTCTTATTTAGGAATGACAACAATAATACGAAATTATTGATTAACTAATTAATTAAAACAAGTAAATAAATTCGTTGAAATTGGCTCGTTAATAATTAATTTTCTAGAGGTACATTGTTTTCTTTTAGGTGAATTTATAAAATTGAAACATCCCAGTTTAGGACAAACATACTGCAATTAGGAAGGATTAATGTACAACTTAAGCACTAAATTGCCATGTTCTTGTCTATTGATAAGATGAATTAAATAATAAAACTGAAATCAGCAAGTTACCAATACATCGTTAGTTTTCAAAAAAAAAACAAAGGTCAAAAGATTATCTCAGCAATCTAGATAACGTTTTACCTTTTTACTTTCCTATCTGTATACAGATATAAGGAAAGTATAGGAATCATGATTTTTTTCGACCTCGAGTTTTCGACGGATTTTTACTTTTTGAGGTCCCCTGAATCCGTTTTGACTATTTTCGCGATAATGTCTGTCTGTGTGTGTGTGTGTGTGTGTGTGTGTGTGTGTGTGTGTGTGTGTGTGTGTGTGTGTGTGTGTGTGTGTGTGTGTGTGTGTGTGTGTGTGTGTGTGTGTGTGTGTGTGTGTGTGTGTGTGTGTGTGTGTGTGTGTGTGTGTGTGTGTGTGTGTGTGTGTGTGTGTGTGTGTGTGTGTGTGTGTGTGTGTGTGTGTGTGTGTGTGTGTGTGTGTGTGTGTGTGTGTGTGTGTGTGTGTGTGTGTGTGTGTGTGTGTGTGTGTGTGTGTGTGTGTGTGTGTGTGTGTGTGTGTGTGTGTGTGTGTGTGTGTGTGTGTGTGTGTGTGTGTGTGTGTGTGTGTGTGTGTGTGTGTGTGTGTGTGTGTGTGTGTGTGTGTGTGTGTGTGTGTGTGTGTGTGTGTGTGTGTGTGTGTGTGTGTGTGTGTGTGTGTGTGTGTGTGTGTGTGTGTGTGTGTGTGTGTGTGTGTGTGTGTGTGTGTGTGTGTGTGTGTGTGTGTGTGTGTGTGTGTGTGTGTGTGTGTGTGTGTGTGTGTGTGTGTGTGTGTGTGTGTGTGTGTGTGTGGGTGCGTGCGTGCGTGCGTGCGTGTGTGTGTGTTATTATAAAAATTTTCAGTAGCAAAGTGGAAATGAAATCAAAGAAATAAATGGATATATGTACAATAAGAAGAAAAATTACCTTTATTTTTGTAATAATAACTAATACTGAAAATAGTAGACATCAGAAACCTGAAAGGTTTTACATAAACAATAAATATCATTTCACGATGTTCTTCAACATCCCTTAAATGTTCTGCAGTAAAAGCTAGATTTCTGCCTTTGACTATTTATGTGGCTGGAATGCAATTTTGTGACTTACTGATAGAAAACCAGTTTTAATCATTCATTCTGTTTTCTTTCGAACAAAATTGAAAATAAAAATAACAATCCTTCTGTTTATACATTTTAACTTCACGCTAATTATTAAAAGATATTTTTTTATTTTGACAGAATAGGTTGATTCTTGAAAGTAACTTATTAGACTTAGGCAACTTCTCATACATTTTCCCGTAAATACTGTTGCCTGCCTTTATTTTATTGAATATACTTATTTTTTTTCGTTTAAGCAATAAAAATGTATAATAATAATAATAAAAATAAATTAATGTTTTACTTCTTTTACAAACCCATATACTTTTATTAAAACTAACATATATACTTTTTAATTACGAATTCTATTAAAAATTGTATTGTCAGTATAGGCAGAAATAGTCCATTCGTACGAAAGAGAATTGGCACGGAGCGAATAGAAAAATGTTTCGAGTTAGATAATATGTGGAAAATTTATTTATTTAGTTTATCATCTAAACATTTATAGAGATGCTGCAATAGGTTGTACAATAACCGGAAAAAGCCTATAATAACTAGATAGTAAAGGCATGTGTTGGACACATCAGATTTTTAATATTCTAAATCTAAACCACTCCAATTCTCAAGTCCAAAATACAAATAATCACAGTTAAAACATCTAAAAACCAAAAATTATTAAACATCTGCAATCCATTTAATTTTATAATTTTTGCATTTTTGGCAATTTTGACATATGTCAATGCAATTATCTCATATTCAGTGATACCATCTTTGGTATTCTCAATCCTCATTGGTTAAGACTATACAATAATCAAAGACTTTTCGTTAACACGTTCGACTTGATTCGCGATTATCGCATGGTGTTCAGGAATACTAAATTGCTATCGTATGCGTTAACGACCATACGTTACTTAGCGCATGCGGCAGTTAACGCTTGTTTTGAGAATTGGGCTCCGGGCCTCGCAACAAAATCGAGACAGGCGTAACAAAAAAGCTACAAAAAGTTACAAAAAATGAGCCGGGTCCGAGCTAGTGCCGCTGCAAATATCCGCAAAGCTAGCGGATCCGCGTTTTTCTCAGTTTTAGTACAAGCTACAAAAGGGAGACTGGCGTAACAAAAAAAGTTACGAAAAACCAGCTGGGTCTGAATCTGTGCCGCTACTATGGAAATTCAAGCTAGCGGATCCGCTGTTTTTTCGGACCTGGGCTAAGCTACAAATTCGCAAATAGCGTAACAAAAAAGCTACAAAAAACCCACCAGGTCTTGTATGGTGCCGCCACAGAGTGCCCGCTATCCCGTAAATGTGGATGCTTGTCGCTAAATCAGGAAATCCAATGTCCTGTCAGAATGGACAAAAATTTCCGATGCTTGGCGAAAACAACAAAGCTTCTTAACCTGACTTTTCATTAGTAGTATTTGACTGTTATTGCAAATCATGCATAATATATTCAAAATAAATATTTATTCCATTTTTCAACTAAACATACCGAAAACAACTGTAAATAGAACAAAAAAATAATACAAACTTATTTTAATAACCTCACTAGAGTGGTAATTCTGTAATTCAATACGTTTATTTTTAACGGGTGTTAAATTTTATGATTTTAACATAAATTGTAATTCTGTAAAAATAAAATTAACGCATACGTTAAATTTTCAAATAAATTAACAAATTTGCAATAAAAGTATGGTTAAGTTTTAAGGTCTGTCAAATAAATGTTATTCTTTTTGTCATATTTATTGTATAAAGAGGTTATTTTCTATAATGAACATTGTCAAAACCAAAATTCGAAATAAAATAATGCTTTCCATTCTAAATGGTATTATACAAATTAGAAACCATTTCTCAATAAATTATATATATGTTGTAAAAATTTTCAGCTTATTAAAAATATGTTGTTAAAATTTAATGCCGATATGTATAACAATTTGGAAGGAGACGTTTCAGAAAACGATGTTTTTAATTTTAAATTTATTAGATGAAATATTTTAATAAAAAAAAACATTAATTTCACTAAATTAGATGTAATAATTTTCAATAAATTCTAAAACCTACACATGTTAGGTTGGAAGTGGCAACAGGGCTTACACCGGCATGGATATTTACGTTGTTTATCATAAGCGCACAGCGTCTTACACATTTATTCGATAATAAAAATAAATTAGAAGTATATATTCTTTAAATTTGACTTTTGAGACTGGAAATCAACCTCAAATTTAAATTCTTAACAAAAATTAAACACACTAATCACTTTTATATTCACACTAGCATAAATAAAGGATAAATCAATAATCATGGCTTCACAGAACAGCTACTTTCTGGCATGGAACGAACATCTCATTTCAAATCGAGATGTAAAAAATGTAATCTAGACTGCTACATCTGGGGTAAACAAACGCAGATGTAAATGTAGTAGATGTATCCGATGTGGATAAACAAACGCTCGAGATGTAAAAATGCATCCGATGTGGATATTCAAACGCGGCATTTGTTTACAGTGGAGTGTTGAAATGAGCGCTGCAATTGAAAATCCCGCCAGTTGTGAAGTTAAGGTTTTTGTTGGTGAAAAATCACAACCCAATTGACATTTATCGTCAGATTTGTGATGAGCAAAACTCAGCAACAAAGTTTTGTTTTTTCACGACAATGCTCGCCCACATACGGCCAATCGTACCCAAAAGTTCTTGGATGGTTTTGTATGGGAAGTTTTCAATCATCCGTCGTACAGCCGGGATTTGGCTCCAAGTGACTACCACCAGTTCCTAGCGATGAAGACGCGGCTCGCTAAGCAACGCTTTGACACTGACGCTAAACTGCATGCCGGTATAAGGTGTAAACCAGTGGTTGAACTTGCAGGCGGCAGATTTCTGCAGAGAGGGTATTGAAAAGCTTATACCACGTTATGATAAATGCCTTAATTTAAATGGGGATTATGTAGAAAAATTTATAAAATAAAAATTGTTTTTTTTTTCACGTTGCGTTATTTTAAAAACATCTGTTACTTTCTGGATAGCCCTCGTATATATATTTTTTTTCATTCCCAGTTGTTTCTAAAAACGATTAATATTATTCTTCTTTAATGACTACTTTTTGACTATCTTGTTAAAGATTATTAAATTTTCTAAGTACCTACCTAAAATTTTCCAAAATAAAAATCCAATTAATTACCTAAATATTATAACTATGTTTCATTATTGATAAGGAACAACTTTAATTTTTTCAAAATAATTCAATAAACCCTGCAATCTTCTCTTAACTTTCTTTTGATCGTCCAAGGAGCATCCAAGTAGCGCTGATTCAAAGTTTTTATCTGTCACTCCATGGACTACACTAGAGGAACAAGCATTCATATAGCTAATACATTTAGCCTGAGCTGTTTCGGCATCCGTTTTCATCACCACTACTAGACCATCGATGAAATGGTTGACTTGGTATAAGGCATCTTCTTGCATTCTATCTCTTTGCGTAAGTACTTTAACATCGACTGTAAGGGATCTGTTTATTATTCTTTCTACGTACCTATTGACATCGTCCCTATCGTTATCCTCTAAATTGTAGAGCAGATCAGCGTTAATAACTGAGTCCAATGCAACCAATACTGCGTCCTTGTCTTCTTCCAACTGACTGGCGTTTTTTCTTAACTGTTCTACATGTCCTTCTAGTATGTCGAGAAATTCTAGCAACCTTTCTTTTGGAGGCTTTGTATTTTTGGGGTCTTCCGCGTCTATCTGAGGCAGAGTCTGTAAAATCACAGAAGTAGGTACGCCGGAAGAGCCTGGGTTCGTACTGTCTACGCTCATTTTTAATTAAAGTTTGACGATTTGACATTAAATTATCTTTGACAGTTTAAATTATCACAAATTGGTATACATTTTGATGTAATCTGCTAGATCATTGCGGAACGGGTGGAAGGCAAATTCTGAAACAGAAAAATATACGAATAATTTATTAAAAATCCAAATACAATTATTAAAAGTAGTTGGATGTGATACGCGAAAAGTATTAAATAATTTACCATGTCATTTCTTTGTCAAAATAAAATAAAACACTTTTGATTATACTTGAGTTGATAAAAGGAAAACTGTATTAGTGATTTATGTTTGAATTATTTTATAGAGATAACTATTTCTGATCAACTTTAGAAATTAAATAAAATGGTTAAATAATGAATAAACGTCATTTATGACATAAAACAAAACAGTCATCTGAACTTATCCAATCAAGGGCGTCTCCAGAGGAAGCCCAGCGAACTCTCCGAATCTTTTATGAAACGTGAAGATAAATACATCGACATGAAATGGAGGACACACCGAACATTTAATTAAAGATATAATATTATTTAGCTTAATTTTTCTTAATTTGTTTCCTGAATTAAATGTATTGCATTAAATAATTATGCAATGCGATTACATCGGAAACCGTTAAGTTTTAAGAATAATAACAAATATACTTTTTTTCTATTAAAATATTTATTATTATTTTGCAAGAATACCGCTAACAAAAGATTTTAGCATTCAAATTTTAGCGCACATTTATACCACAAATGGGAATTCGTGTCAATTACAGTTGTTTCGTCATGACGTCATAAGACGACGATTTGGCAAGCGCGCAAGTCCCACACAGATTTGAGAAATTAGGTTATCTATCCTGCTAAGGCCCAACTCAATCTTGTTTGACATATAATCACGATTTTTTTAATTTAGAAAACTGCATTATCGATTTTTTCATTCGAAGTAATACAAGACGTCATAAAATTTCTATCTCTTTATGTCAACAAATATGTAACACGATCACAAACTTTGATTTTCTTTTACTATTAGGCATTCCAAACAAATGAATTGCCATTGGGAAAGTTTGGTATATCTAAAGGTGGCGACATACATTTTTTCATAAATTGGCAGGCTTGGCGACTACTACTTAGAATAAAAATAGCGTCCAAGTTGCAAGACTATGTCGCTACCCCCTCAGATATACAAGAATTTCCCACTGGCACATATTAGGCATTCCAAACAAATGAATTACCAGTGGGCAGGTTTGGTATATCTAAGGGTGGCGACATATGGTGTATTCTATCTACTTTACGTAAAATCATGAATAATGGATTACATTTAAATATTTTATGTCAAACACAATAAAAATAATATTTAAAAAACCCACTTATACATTTCTTCATAAATTGGCAGGCTTGGCGAGTACTACTTCGAATAAAAATAGCGTCCAAGTTGCAAGACTATGTCGTTGGAATGCCTTGGAATGCCTAATTGTTTGAAAGGTCGTTGGAATGCCTAATACGGAGAATGGTCGCACTGCGCAGCTTTCTGAGTGCCTTTTAAAAGGAGATAGAAAACTCCGCCATTTTGAACCCTTATTACGTGTTGCCTACATCTTGGCGCAATATTTTTAATAGATGCGTTTTAATCATCCGCTTCTGCTTCGGAATTGTCGGTTTTCGTGTTTTAATCTGACAGGTTAACCCAAAATCTAATCAGTTCATTGTGTGTGTGTGTGTGTGTGTGTGTGTGTGTGTGTGTGTGTGTGTGTGTGTGTGTGTGTGTGTGTGTGTGTGTGTGTGTGTGTGTGTGTGTGTGTGTGTGTGTGTGTGTGTGTGTGTGTGTGTGTGTGTGTGTGTGTGTGTGTGTGTGTGTGTGTGTGTGTGTGTGTGTGTGTGTGTGTGTGTGTGTGTGTGTGTGTGTGTGTGTGTGTGTGTGTGTGTGTGTGTGTGTGTGTGTGTGTGTGTGTGTGTGTGTGTGTGTGTGTGTGTGTGTGTGTGTGTGTGTGTGTGTGTGTGTGTGTGTGTGTGTGTGTGTGTGTGTGTGTGTGTGTGTGTGTGTGTGTGTGTGTGTGTGTGTGTGTGTGTGTGTGTGTGTGTGTGTGTGTGTGTGTGTGTGTGTGTGTGTGTGTGTGTGTGTGTGTGTGTGTGTGTGTGTGTGTGTGTGTGTGTGTGTGTGTGTGTGTGTGTGTGTGTGTGTGTGTGTGTGTGTGTGTGTGTGTGTGTGTGTGTGTGTGTGTGTGTGTGTGTGTGTGTGTGTGTGTGTGTGTGTGTGTGTGTGTGTGTGTGTGTGTGTGTGTGTGTGTGTGTGTGTGTGTGTGTGTGTGTGTGTGTGTGTGTGTGTGTGTGTGTGTGTGTGTGTGTGTGTGTGTGTGTGTGTGTGTGTGTGTGTGTGTGTGTGTGTGTGTGTGTGTGTGTGTGTGTGTGTGTGTGTGTGTGTGTGTGTGTGTGTGTGTGTGTGTGTGTGTGTGTGTGTGTGTGTGTGTGTGTGTGTGTGTGTGTGTGTGTGTGTGTGTGTGTGTGTGTGTGTGTGTGTGTGTGTGTGTGTGTGTGTGTGTGTGTGTGTGTGTGTGTGTGTGTGTGTGTGTGTGTGTGTGTGTGTGTGTGTGTGTGTGTGTGTGTGTGTGTGTGTGTGTGTGTGTGTGTGTGTGTGTGTGTGTGTGTGTGTGTGTGTGTGTGTGTGTGTGTGTGTGTGTGTGTGTGTGTGTGTGTGTGTGTGTGTGTGTGTGTGTGTGTGTGTGTGTGTGTGTGTGTGTGTGTGTGTGTGTGTGTGTGTGTGTGTGTGTGTGTGTGTGTGTGTGTGTGTGTGTGTGTGTGTGTGTGTGTGTGTGTGTGTGTGTGTGTGTGTGTGTGTGTGTGTGTGTGTGTGTGTGTGTGTGTGTGTGTGTGTGTGTGTGTGTGTGTGTGTGTGTGTGTGTGTGTGTGTGTGTGTGTGTGTGTGTGTGTCTCTCCAACTCAATCTTGTTTGACATATAATCACGATTTTTTTAATTTAGAAAACTGCATTATCGATTTTTTCATTCGAAGTAATACAAGACGTCATAAAATTTCTATCTCTTTATGTCAACAAATATGTAACACGATCACAAACTTTGATTTTCTTTTACTATTAAGCATTCCAAACAAATGAATTGCCAGTGGGAAAGTTTGGTATATCTAAAGGTGGCGACATACATTTTTTCATAAATTGGCAGGCTTGGCGACTACTACTTAGAATAAAAATAGCGTCCAAGTTGCAAGACTATGTCGCTACCCCCTCAGATATACAAGAATTTCCCACTGGCACATATTAGGCATTCCAAACAAATGAATTACCAGTGGGCAGGTTTGGTATATCTAAGGGTGGCGACATATGGTGTATTCTATCTACTTTACGTAAAATCATGAATAATGGATTACATTTAAATATTTTATGTCAAACACAATAAAAATAATATTTAAAAAACCCACTTATACATTTCTTCATAAATTGGCAGGCTTGGCGAGTACTACTTCGAATAAAAATAGCGTCCAAGTTGCAAGACTATGTCGCTACCCCCTTAAATATACAAAAATTTCCCACTGGCACCTATTGTTTGACAGGTCGTTGGAATGCCTAATTGTTTGACAGGTCGTTGGAATGCCTAATACGGAGAATGGTCGCACTGCGCAGCTTTCTGAGTGCCTTTTAAAAGGAGATAGAAAACTCCGCCATTTTAAACCCTTATTACGTGTTGCCTACATCTTGGCGCAATATTTTTAATAGATGCGTTTTAATCATCCGCTTCTGCTTCGGAATTGTCGGTTTTCTTGTTTTAATCTGACAGGTTAACCCAAAATCTAATCAGTTCATTGTGTGTGTGTGTGTGTGTGTGTGTGTGTGTGTGTGTGTGTGTGTGTGTGTGTGTGTGTGTGTGTGTGTGTGTGTGTGTGTGTGTGTGTGTGTGTGTGTGTGTGTGTGTGTGTGTGTGTGTGTGTGTGTGTGTGTGTGTGTGTGTGTGTGTGTGTGTGTGTGTGTGTGTGTGTGTGTGTGTGTGTGTGTGTGTGTGTGTGTGTGTGTGTGTGTGTGTGTGTGTGTGTGTGTGTGTGTGTGTGTGTGTGTGTGTGTGTGTGTGTGTGTGTGTGTGTGTGTGTGTGTGTGTGTGTGTGTGTGTGTGTGTGTGTGTGTGTGTGTGTGTGTGTGTGTGTGTGTGTGTGTGTGTGTGTGTGTGTGTGTGTGTGTGTGTGTGTGTGTGTGTGTGTGTGTGTGTGTGTGTGTGTGTGTGTGTGTGTGTGTGTGTGTGTGTGTGTGTGTGTGTGTGTGTGTGTGTGTGTGTGTGTGTGTGTGTGTATGTGTGTGTGTGTGTGTGTGTGTGTATGTGTGTGTGTGTTTGTGTGTGTGTGTATGTGTGTGTGTGTGTGTGTGTGTGTGTGTGTGTGTGTGTGTGTGTGTTTAATAAAAATTATTTGTATGAAAGTTGTTTATAATATAATTCTCTATAATTTTTATCCCATACATAATATCTCTAAAATGGACTGTATTCGAGATATTTGAGAAAATGTGTAAATTTCGAATTTTGAAGAAATCTCCAAAACGGATAAAGGAAAAAACATTAAATTTTAAACTTAAGTTTTATTTCGACTTGACGTGAAATGATTAGATTTTGGACAAAGTCGGAACATCTGGGGGGTACTTTATGGGAGGCCGTATTTATATTTTATGGAATATATATGTTATTTATGTTCGGAGAAGAAAATTGTTTGAATAAAAGTTACTTCTAATATTATTATCTATAATTTTTGTTGTATGGCAAATTATCCTGAAATTGTCCGTATTCGAGAAATTTGACAAAATGTGCAAAATTCTGATTTTTTAGAAAATTGTTAAACTAAAAGTTGTTTGCGATATCGATCTCTATAATTTTTGTTTTTACATGATTTTTCTAAAATGAGCCGTAATGAAAAAGTTGGAGGAAAAGTGTCAAATTTCAAATTTTCAATATTTTTTTCACTGAATATCTATTGAAAAATGTTTCGAGTTAGATGTTTGTGGAATATGTATATATTTAGTTTATCCTCTAAACATTTATAGAGGTGCTGCAATAGGTTGTATAAAATAACCGGAAAAAGCCTATAATAACTAGATAGGAAAGTCATGTATTGGACACATCAGATTTTTTTCGTTTATTTAGACAAGGTGGATCAAATTTGAAATCTAGTAGTTTGAGCTGCTAAAAATGCACGTTACACCGTGCTGCCTATATCATATTTCAAAAGTGAGAAATGATCAAGTTAGTTGTCATAAAGTTGTGAATGTGCACAAATTGATCTTTATAAAAATAACAATAAGAATTGGGGTGAATAGAATGAGACGAGTACATAAGTGTGATAAAATCAAGTGAGCGCTTCTGACTTTATAAAGTCATCAATACCGAACCAATTAGACTGTTATGTACATTAACTTTAAATATGAATGGAATTAATCATTTTTAATAAAAGCCAAAGTCATGTATTCTTCTAATCAACAAACTCCGCAGTGTAGTTATTTAAAATGAAATAAGTTCGTGTTCCAATTTTTCATATTCAAATAACTAGACAACTGAAACATTCTATAGTTTTGAAATTAGTAGATCTAACCTAAATTCACACAATGTCTACCAAAATCAGAGCAAGGTTAAAATATAAACAAACACCTTGATGGCACACTTTTAATTAACCAATATTGACAGTAATGATATTCGCAAGTCGTCTTCCTAAAAATCTGTCACATTGTTCCCAAATCAAATCATTTGACGTCGTCACCATGTCATAATATATTTATGTAATTTACTTATATGTATAGATAAACAGTATTCAGCGGCTTAGTTTAACAAGAAGTCAAACATAGGCTCAGACAAAAGCGACAAGAAATTATACTCAATTATCACTGTATATTATACATTGTATAGTACGTTTTAGATAAATGAAACATTGCCACATAATGGGGGTATTATTAGGCATTCCAACGACCTGTCAAAATGCTGACAAGTCGGAACTGACGTTTAGATATGGCAACCCTGTGGCCTGCTGTTATGGACGGAGTCAATGATACATATATAGTTGTATAGATTACTAAAAGCGGGTCCTTTTGCGAGCGACCATATTGCCTTCCAAGTGCTCATTAATCAGAATCAGTTTAGCAAAAATTTGTTTTAAAACCAATTATCAGCCTTTGAGTGTAGTAAAAAAATAATTACCTACAGTTTTACTTTAAGGCATAAACTTATGTTTATTTTGAGAAACATGGAGAGAAACAAAGCAGATAAATTTATTATTTTTATAGTATTTAAACTAATAATTAAATTAATAAAATAGTACTTATTATTTTCTACAAAATTGCAATTATTGTTGTGGTAAAATAAGTAATAAAATTATTAATTTGACATTTTGATGTTATCATTCCCCAAAAGTATTAAGTAAAAAATTATAACTCTACGACATTTTACATAATTATTAAACACATTTAAAAGTTAAATGTTTTTTATTATAGCTCTCTGAAAACACTATCTTTACACACCAAAAATTAGCATTTCCGTGCGACCACAGGCGAAAATTTTTCTGGTGCGCTAAATCACGTCATTATTTATTTTGCCTAGCAATACTGAACAATGCCTGTATTATTACAGCAGGAGTGCGTCTAGAAACCTCGCACGGCGCGTCTGGAGCCTATAATAAATTTTTGCAATAAATTTATTATGTTATGGTATTGTTATGGAGTATGTAAAAGTGACACACGGTATAAATCATTCAAAGGTAATACATTATTATTTTATAAATTTTCTAAAGAGTTGCCTGCAATATCGTAAAAAAACTATCAAATCATTAGACAAAATACATATTAAAACATGTTTGAAATGGGCACTATGGGTGAGAAAATGTGGTGGAAGTGACAAAGGTTTTCGATCGATTGATGATGTTACTAAAGATATTTATATTTCTTCACTACATTTACATGGAGAAAGTGGTTCAACAGAAGAAAATTCTTATCTGGTATTACACAATATTTTGTTAATATTAAAAACTACTTCGGTATACACAGTAATATTATTAAAAATGTAATGTTGATCCTTAAAATATTAAATAATTTATCTTATTAATAATAATTATACTCGTGATTAACTTTTATATTAAAGTGTTTCTGCATTTACTTATAGTTGGTTGGATAATTAATTAAAATTATTATTTGTTTTCATTAATTTTTTACACAGTAATCAAGTATTGAAACCTAACCTCTCAATCAGCATACTTTTTCCTTGTTCCAAACGTCTACGACACTTCAAGCACCTTTTCAGATGCTCACAACTATGTGCTTCCACAGAATTATAAAAATGTAAATCACCATCAACGATTTTTTCTAATGATTGATTTGTATGTGGAGATAATATTGCTTTTTCAGCTATTGTTAATCAAAACAGTACGAAACGTTTGAATTGGCGCTATTTCAACGTGGCGGCTGCTCTTGCGCTCATCACATGATGAAAAGGCCTATTGTTTTTAAACATATATACGCTGTTCCCGTGCTTGCCCGGGAAAATCGTATTTTGTGGACTCGTAATGAAATCGATTTTGATACCATTCCTAAACAATGCCTTACATGTAGGAATTTTCCGAGGAGCAGACCGCTGGAAAAATGTTGTACACTATTACACATTTTGCTTCAAATAGTACGTAAATTTCACATATATTATACAAATAGTATACAAATTTTAGATAAATAGTACACAAATCGTAGACAATAGTACACAAGTAGATGAAAATTTGGTAAATGAGCTAAAAAAAGGTCTTCCATATTAAAATTAAGTTGATAACCTAAAAATTGTTCCAGTTTTCATTGGGTCACCATCGCTACAGTGGAAACTCTACACCAATATTACCGAATAATTTACAAATAGTACACAGTAGTACACAAATAGTACACAAATAGTACACAAATAGTACACAAATAGTACACAAATAGTACACAAATAGTACACAAATAGTACACAAATAGTACACAAATAGTACACAAATAGTACACAAATAGTACACAAATAGTACACAAATAGTACACAAATAGTACACAAATAGTACACAAATAGTACACAAATAGTACACAAATAGTACACAAATAGTACACAAATAGTACACAAATAGTACACAAATAGTACACAAATAGTACACAAATAGTACACAAATAGTACACAAATAGTACACAAATAGTACACAAATAGTACACAAATAGTACACAAATAGTACACAAATAGTACACAAATAGTACACAAATAGTACACAAATAGTACACAAATAGTACACAAATAGTACACAAATAGTACACAAATAGTACACAAATAGTACACAAATAGTACACAAATAGTACACAAATAGTACGCAAATAGTACACAAATAGTACACAAATAGTACACAAATAGTACACAAATAGTACACAAATAGTACACAAATAGTACACAAATAGTACACAAATAGTACACAAATAGTACACAAATAGTACACAAATAGTACACAAATAGTACACAAATAATACACAAATAGTACACAAATAGTACACAAATAGTACACAAATAGTACACAAATAGTACACAAATAGTACACAAATAGTACACAAATAGTACACAAATAGTACACAAATAGTACACAAATAGTACACAAATAGTACACAAATAGTACACAAAAGTACACAAATAGTACACAAATAGTACACACTAGTACACAAATAGTCAGGACCGTACTGCCCTAATAAGCTGAAAATTTCAGTTTTTGAGTTAAAGTCATATTTGTGAAGCAGACATGCATCTACAACTGTTTCAATATGCAAAAACGTCCTAACTACATCGTGCCGACGCACAGTGGGGCAACAGAACAGTAAACTTGGCGAAAATTGAAAAAAACAAAATCTACCTGCACGTAGCACAACATGGTTTTCGAAATCCACATAATACAGGGCATAATAAACACGCACCTGCATCCCCTTTATAAGTTCTATTTCATCCTTAAGTACCTCAGTCGTACCTACCTGCGCGTTGAGTCCGGACGAGAGATACTGTGCATAACCAGTTTTAATCCCCGATTACCGCCACGATAATATTAAACTTGCATTTTTCAGTTATGGAGCCTTCAACTTCAGGTATGTTTTAACAAATTCTATGAAAATATGTTGCTTAAAATAGTTTTTTATTATATAATACTGTAAGCAAAAGTAAGCATTATTTTTATGAGTAAATTTAATGTTTGCAGTAAAAATTGTTTAGGTATTAAAGTCGATAAAGCAATATTTAAAATTTTTATCGAACTGAAGAACTATTGGGGAGTGTAGAAATGGTTTTGTTAGCTGCTCATACTTGCTCTCTTTATATATACAAGGGTTTGATTTGGGGAGGTCACTTGACCAACAATTAGAGTACCTACATGCCAAATGTTTTAATGTTATAAATTTATTTAAATCCTATAAAATACATTAAAAATAATCGAAAAATGATTATTCCTTAGGTGTATTGAAACTTTTGGCATAGACTGTACTTTCAGTGCGTGTCAGTAATTTTTCTTTTATTTTGTTACCAGGAATGAGTTCCAGTCATATGAGCTTTACTCGCAGAGAACTTTATAATTTACTCAGGAGTTCTGGGCATACTGATATTGAAGATCAATTCAATTTTTTAAAAGAGGAAGTTCAAAAAAGGACGGAATGTCCAAACGAGGGCCTTAAAAATGTTAAGCAAATTATCGCCAATTTTAAATCTCAATTTAAGTCTCGTTGGATAAAGGCTGGCAGAATAGAAGAAAGATTTGTGAAAAATAATATTGAATGGCTAGATACGTCAATTTTATTTCCACGACTGGAAACAAGACGTGGCCGCCCAGAAACTGCATTCGAATTAAGCTCCGAGCGGACTAAAAGACAGAAAACCAGCGATTTGCGAAAAAGTACACCTCTTTCTGTGCTAGCCTATGCCACCCAGATGAGCTTGAGAGCATCAGGAAAAAACGAGGCAGCTAAAGTTGTGCAAGATATTTCCTCAAGCCCAAAACGTGCTACGAAATTAAGAGACGCATATAAAAAGTCCCTGGAATACAAACCAAAAATGCAGTCAGGGGAAGACGCATTAGCATTGTTGGTTGATGCCAAATTATCCCGTCATCAATATGACCTAATTAGGCAAACCGCTCCAGAAAAGTTTCCGTCATATAAGAAGGTCCAAACAGCAAAGAAAAATTGTTATCCATAAAATATTATTGTTACTTCTACTTCGGCAGAAGTCAATTTGCAAGCTTTACTTAATCACACTGTGAAACGACTACTTATGGCTCAGCAATGTGTAGTAGAGTCACTGAAAGACGAAGAACTGGACAATCTTTTTTTAAATACAAAATGGGGGTTTGATGGGAGTTCCGGTCATAGCAGCTACAAACAGGCTTTCCATGGGATTGAAGCTTGTGATGCAGCTGTCTTCATTTCTTCATTGGTGCCTATTCGCCTAGTTTGCGAGTGAATGAACAAATAAGCCATTTACAGAACACGACAACAACAATTCAGCAGAGAGAAGTAACGGTGAAACATAATTTAATATTTTCCATGATTGATGGCAAGGTCTGCAACGCTTTGTCCAGCACTACATCTACTCAAAAGTGCTACATTTGTGGAGCCACGTCAAAAAGCTTCAACAACATAGACGAAATGATTAACAGGCAAATAACTACAGAGAATTTGCAATTCGGTTTGTCAATATTACATGGGTGGATTCGATTTTTTGAATGTCTGTTGCATGTTGCAAATAAATTGCCAATTAAAAAATGGCAGGCAAGAGGTGACGATAAAAGCGTTGTAGCCGAAAACAAGGCACGAATTCAAAAAAAATTTAAAGATTTGTTCGGTCTAATAGTGGACAAACCCAAGCCAGGATTTGGAAACTCAAACGATGGCAATACGGCTAGACGTTTTTTTGAGAATGCAGAAATATCTGCCAAAATAACAAAAATTGATGTTGCATTAATTGAAAAGATACATACAATATTAATAGTGGTGGCTTCAGGACACGAAATTAAAATAGAAACTTTCAGAATGTTTTGCCATAGCACTGCGCGTTATTTTGTTGAAAAATATCCATGGTACTGCATGCCGCCTACACTCCATAAATATTTTATTTATGGGCCCGAAATAATTTCATCTGCCTTGTTGCCCATAAGACAATTAACGGAGGAAGCACAAGAAGCATGCAACAAAGACTTTAAAAGGTACCGGGAGCATAATTCTAGAAAATGCAGCAGAGAAAAGTGCAATGAAGATGTTTTCAATTTTTTTTTACTCAATTCTGATCCTCTGCTAAGTAGCAAAAGAACATTGCCGAAGAAGAAAATTCAGCACTTACCTAAGCAGGCATTAGAATTTTTAAAATGTCCTTCAGTCGACCAAAGGGAAAGTGACAGTGAAAGCGAATCCGACGATTCTAAAAGTGACGACGATTACTAAGACTATGATTGACAGTGTTTTTAGTTAATGTACATAGATTCATATTGCATCTTATCGAAAATCGCAACTATACCTAATATATGTTTATTTTTATAACAAAAACTTCTGATACATCTTTTATTTCACTCCAAATCACCTGTAGTTAATATTTTTTTTGCTTTTCTGATCCATTCGTACCGCCAATGATTTAATGCCAACTTTAAAGGTGTCCTGCCCCACTGTGCGACGCCAACAAAAAAAATCGTCTGGTGGTCCGTGCGTTTGTGTGCTGGCAGGATGGCTATAGAACAACAGCTAACTTAGAACCTTAATAATTTTCAAAATTTTCGGTCTTTGTTCTTTTGCACCGTTTTTATTTACAAATTAAAAATATAACAATTAAATGAATTGCTTTTAGTTTTTCCAAATCGACGTTTGCTTTAGTTGTACCGAAAGTAAGATAATGAGGAACGGACTTAAATAAAATAAAATATTAACAATTTTGTGTCATATGCTTTTTTCCTGAACAGAAACTAGGCAAATATAGAACCGAATTTTTTTCTTATGTAAGTTATAATTAATGCCTATACTGTCAAAATGTAATTGTCGGTTAAATTAATTTAATGAGCTCACAAATACCAGGCCGTAATGTTTAAATGAGTACAATCTTGAAAATAATAGGAAGAAAATATTAATTTATACTTATAACTTTTATTTTTAGTCACACAAATTACCTCATCACCAGGATTGGGTACTGGGATCAAAACTAAAAGGCTAAATACGATTTAGGAATTAAAATGAGCAAATATTTTTACATGCAGAGGTTAAGAGAAAAATTGGGTCAATATTTTAACCAAAGGTGACATGGAATAGTACATAAAGACCAGGGCTAAAAATGTGAATATCCTCTACCTGATTTCGCCTTAGTAACGCCAATATGTCAAAAACCTAAAAATTCGAATCTGAATACTTCTAATTATATTTCGGTCTTACCTTCAAATCGTTTCACGTTTTTTTATGCCACGAGTTTGCTTTTGGGGGGCCTCAGTCTTGATTGAGTGGAAACCGCCAATTTAGCGTCGCTCGATTTTCAATACATTGTTTCTGATCCAACGTTTAAAACTAAGGTCCACAAAGTGATACATATTATTATATCACCTGATTTACACATGGTTAAAGTATAACTGTAATTGTATAATTAAAAATGACAATAAAGAAAACTAGCAATTTTGTCATAGTAAGATAAAACAAATTAAAGCTTAGAGTCTTATATGCTCTAAGATTTAAAGAGTTTATGATAAGGTAACAGACAGTACTCTGTCCTACTCTAATATCGAGTCAGGTTCTTCTTGTCATTTATTTGTCGCATTTTGCCATAAATAGTCCATTTAATTACATCACTAATAAAAACTATATCCCACCGGTATTCAATTTTTTAGATCCTTTGTATCAAATATATCTTTTCACTAATCACTGATTTAACCTGCTCTCTTAGTATTTCACCAATTTGCTGACTAATTCCATGTCATAATAGACTAAACTCTTTTAACTAACTGATCTTACTTGCTCTGTTAGTGTTCCACTAATTCTGAGTAATACCATCATGTACTAATCTATATTCGATTTTTTTTCGTATATTTTATCTCCCTTAAATTCTTCTAACACCGAAGAAAACAAATAGGAACTCCAAACTGAAATTTGGTGCAGATTTGACTTTACATCGAACTTACTTTTCATTATTACTACATGTTTCGCTGGAATGTATATTTTTTTAAAGCTCTACCTATCTTGGAACTCGTATTTTTTTTTAACTTGTATTCATCCATTATTTACCAATAAATAAAAACCGCAGAAAGCAAATATATTTTAATTTTTATTCTACATAAATATTCAAATTTCCATAATATCTTAAAGTTATGTAATTTAAAGAAATTATTTTCCACAATTTGATAGAATTCGAAAAATGAAAAATTACGTCATTATTTTTCCCATATTTACTATTTGTACACCACTGGCGCGGAAAACACCTTGGCCCACTTGATAAATAACCTTAACCAAGTGACATCCAGTATCATCTTCAGACGCATTACGAAACGATAGTGGAACTTGTGACACTATAGTTTCCTCAATTTTCTCAGCATGTTACATTGTTAAGTTTAATAAAGATGAACTTGAGATAAAGTGATTTATTTGTCGTATATTAAATAAGACAGTTTTATCAAATATTATTCCTCTACAAAAAAAATAATGTTTTATGGAAAACAAGGTAATCTTCAATAATATTTTTGGGTACCTACATACCAATAACAATATTTAAAGTATTGTGGTGATATGTGTACATTGTGCATAGTTTTTTCTATTTGTCTACACCTAGATATTAACGAACCAGGTGTCTAGTTTACCATTATATTATGTAGTTGTTTCTTTCTAAATCCAGGGTGTCTATAATAAAAGTCAAACATAACTTGTACTGAAACAGTCAAAATTCTTCGTTCGCAAATAGCCCACCAAAAAATGTAACGTTGCCACGTCGGTTTTCGTTTTTAACAGACAAAAAAAGGAGAAGGTTCTTAATTCGTCCTAATATATATTTTTTTATGTATGTTCAGCTATAATTCTTTAACACGGTATCCGATTTCAATAATTCATTTTTTGTAGGAAAGGGGGTATTTCAGGAGTGGTCCTCTATAAATTTGGTCAAGATGTGGTGATGACATCTGCACGATTTTGAAGTCGGTTTTTAATATTACTTTTATAACTTATTTCTTAGATATTTTTAACATTTTCATTAGTGAATTTCATATATTTCAAATTTTACCCAATACAAAAATGGATAACTGTTTAGGCTGGAGGACAAGGTCATCAAAAAGAAGGAGACGCAAGCCACAATTAATCACATAAAATTTATAATTCTATAATTTTTTTAACTTAATTATGTATTTAACACAATTCAATAAGATTTTAGTAATAAATTTAAAATTCAAAAAGTTATTTACATTACGAATATGGGATGAATAATTTCGAACCTAAGAGAAAGTAAACAAAAGTCAAAACTTCTTTTATTTTTGAACATAATCTCAGTTAACTTTGCCCAACGCAATTCAAAGCCATTTATGCCGTTTCTATAGGCAGATTCGTCCTGCTCTTCAAAATAAGCATATGCCCTGGCTGTAATTTCCAAATTGATCGCATATTTCTTGTAAACCTGAAATATTTTCGAAGGGCGTAAGTCTGGCGAGTAGGGACATACATTTAAAATCCTATTCATTAATATTGATCATGAAAATGCACTTGTATTTCGATTTAACGTTGGGTGCTTAGGGATCAAAACTCACCACCTTCACACTATGAACATTTTTTTCAACAAAAAAAAAAGTTTATACATCATTAACTTTGTAAAGTGATAGAAATACCCCAAGTTTTCTGACAAAAGAGTATCGCATTTTTAGTTACAGTTTGCATGTTGCACAGTTGCGCTTTGTTGTTGCTTAGCAGCATAAACTTTATTCAGGTGCGTTTACACGAATATAAGAAGTCATTTTGAAAAAATTTAGATTACGTTTTACATTTTATCTACAAATACTAGAACAATTTATTTTCGTACTTTATAAATACATTTTCCAGCTGAAAATTGGTTTTTAGCTTTTTAGAATTTTTAAAGATAACCCAAAATTCGTGAAATAGATTCTTTGTTAAAAATATATATTATCACAGAAAATATTTATTGGAGAACTCATATAAATTTTTTTAATCAATATCATTTTCTTCACAACTGGACTCTGATTCAAACTTATCACTGCTTGCCGTTGTACCTAAATTAATAGTAATTGGTTCTAGATCAGAAATATCTAATTGCTTGTATTTTTTCTATTCGTAAACAATTAGGTTTTTAGTGTATCTTAAACAATTGTCCCACTGAGTATTTAAAGCTTCTGATTAAGTCTGAAATACATCTTCCGGTGACGATTTTGTTGTTAAAATTTTTTTTTTAGTCATAAAACCGTTTGCACTGTGACCACACCATCTCTAGCGTATGAGGAATTATTTTCGTGGTAAATTTTGACGTACAAAATCTCAAATGTGATATTTCATATTATTGATTGGATAATTAATGTTCTTTTCCTGCAACCATTTTGCCATTTTATCTTTTGTCCAACTATAACATGCAATTGGTTCCACGCTTCGCGAATGATTACTGACATTATCGATTGTAATTAGGGAAGGATGTTCCAGAATAGGTATAAATTTTGTCTTAAACCATTTTTCAAAATTTTCTGTGTGTATATTATTATGGTAATCCTTGCTTTTTGTTTGACTTTTAAATATGCAGTCTACATTTTTTATAAGCCTTTCTTCATTGCCTATGGACAATTATGTATCGAATTCCATCTCCAGTTTTTTTACTTGCAGTAGCCATCGTTTCATCTTGCCAACTTTTTTGTCACTTTTCTTTCTTTCTTTTTGTGTTATCTAAAAATTTTCAAAACTTTTAAACCAAGTGAATTTATTTATTTATTAGTCGAAATTTATATACAGAGTGTACAAAAAGTAACTTAACATACTAATATTTAATATTAAGTTTTGAATAAAATTTTATGAAATAAATCAAGTTAATAGGAAATATACTGGGTTGACCATTACTCGAAAATTACGGAAGAATGTATTTTTTTAATAATTTTTCGTGCTTATTAGCTTGATAAATTCTTGCGTTATTTTGGAATAATAGTGCGCCTGGTATATTTCTGACATACTAATAATTTAAATTATTTGATAAATTTTTTATCCAAAACGCTTGTCATAAACCTACCAGAATTCAAAACAATAAAAAGTTCCCCAACACACTTACACCATAAAAGAACGCATGTCCTCCCACGTCCTAACTACCTTAGAAGCGGGCGCTTCTTGTTTCATGTTTCGAAAGTCGCCTGTGTCCTTTTTACACTTACACCGTAAGAGCACGCTTCGCTCGTCCCACCCACCTGCTAACCGCTACAGACACAACCCAAATTGAAATGACAAGTATCATGTAACTCATTAAATTCTCGTATTATCATCTGCGCATGCGTAAGCATGGAATATTTTAGATGTAAAAAGGGTGTGTTTGCTTCGCTTGCTCTCTCCCGTACTTGTCTAAATATTGGCCGGGCACACTTGTTCGCTCGCTTTCTTCTGTAACGGTTAGGAAGTGGGTGCGAGAGTTCCGTGCTTTTATGGTATAGGTGCAAAAAGGGCGCGCTCGACCGACGTTTCGAAATTCGCACGGAAAAAATTATGTATTTTTAAGAAAAGGGCGACTTCGCAATAATTACCCAACTTAATATTAACGAACTGATTTTTGTTTTACTTTAGCATACTTTTTTATTTTCACATACTCTGAATCAGATTTTATTGATTTGCTAAGTATATAGATAGTTCTCTGCGAAATATTTAATGCCTCCGCTGCCATTTGATTTTACTTCTTTCCAAGAGCCTCGGAAGTAGGTATGTGTCTGTTAAAACAGGAAACAACGTTTAGGATTAAAATTTTTGATTTATCACTAAATCGTTTCACCATTTTATTGAACAAGGCGTTTTCTAATATTCAACAAAATGATGGACTGATAATGGATCATGCGACCAATAAATTGCCGACTGGTGCAATCCTGATTTTTATCTGATGAAAATTATTTAAGAACGACTGACATTTGCGATTTTGTAATCTTAACTGTCAAACTGTCTTTATTTAATGAAAACAAATAAATCTAAGCACTTTTTGATAAGCATAAAAGCTAAAAACAAGTATGGGTAATATGGTTATGTACTTGCCTTCATTTGCTTGCTGTATATCTAAAATGCTGACAATCTTATTTTAAAAGTTAACCCACATTGGGTTAATAGAACGCAGTGAGTTTTTTACTCATATTATTAAGAATTTGGGGCGAACTGTTCCTATTTTCTTATCTGTTTAATATTAATTCATCCATCAGTGCATCAACACAATCGAGTCGATGGATTTGATGATAACCATCTAAGAATTAGGTTGAATTTAAGAATGGCTCACTTAAAAATTTTTGATAACTTGGGGTATTTCCGAGACTTTATTATACTTGTACTATTCTTATTATTATTTAGACAGAAAATTATTCAAGAATTGAGAAATTTCAACATGTAAATGCACGTCGTTTAGACTTTAAGTGTTGTTGACGGTGAGAAGAATGCTCTAAGCAAATGAAAGATGGCCGATGACATCGGTTTAGCTGTATCCAATTATCTGCTAGAAGGAGCTCACGTGAGAGCATTCATTAGCGTTTTGTGGTTCAGATCTTTAGCGCCAAAAAAGGTGACGCAGTTGCGACAGATTGTTTCTAGAAATGCCGAGGGTGGTTTAAAGTAAAATGTGTTGATGAACAAAAATTGGTAAAACAAATGACCAAACTGGCACGGCTATGTTAAAGTATTTCAACAAAACATATGTCAACACATGCAATATGTTAACTTTTCAAACCTTATTACAAATAACGGTAAAGAAAACCAATGCAATTGACACAACTATTGAATAGACCTAAATAGAGCATACCTGCTATCCCACTACCTGTAGAGGTGTAACACATGCGAGTCGAGAGCTACTCTCTTTATTTCACTAACGTCTAAATATATTTAGACATCTTATATTTATTCTGCTTGGAGAATTGGTTAACGTATTATATAGAAACTTTATGATGGCTAGTAACCGGCCACGTTTAAAATATACGACCGTTGAAAATTATAGAGCACACTAGCTTAAAGTAGAATCTAGCTCAGCTTTAGTTTCCCTTGATATAAAAATACAATAAGAAGGGATAATTTTCTGACTACGTGTCAAAAAAAGGCATTCAACGACGCTGTTACTTTACATTTAACAAAATACTAATTTATGCTACGGAAAATTTTGAATTTAAGAGAAGTCGAACAATGTTATACACAATTTTTCAATCTATGAGAACCACAGAGGAAATAGCATACCCTGCGAACAAAATCATATTTTTGCAGCAACAAATTATATGTCAACGTATATTTGATAAATGCAGAGACAAAAGATAACATTCAGTAGGCACATGAATAAGATTAAAAAATTAATCCGTCCGAAATTATATCAAAAGAAAAAATATTTACTATTTTATATGTGGAGTCTAAATTTGATTTTTTTATAATATGGTATACTGTTTAATAATTATGTCTATTTACGACACAACAACACAGTTCTACTCGTATCTAAGTTATAAATTAGATTCATCAACTAATCCCATTTCCTTCAAATATGACTTCAATAACACTTTATTTTTTAGTTTAATCAAGTAGTTTCATATATTAATACTGTATATCCAAAATTGGGCCAAAATTAATCATTTAACAGGAATAACATCGACACCACATCTTATCCTCTTCTGCACATGCGAACGCCATTTGCTATTCACTTCACAAGCAAAGCATGGGCGAAGGATTGATATGGCCGACACTGTATTTTTCGAGTATTATATTTTCTTTATGTTTATTTATAAATAATTGAATAAATATTATAAATTATTTGAAAATATTAATAATAAAATTGTCTAAGTTTTATTAAAACAAGAAAAAACAAATATAAAAAAGACAAATTAGTGATTATAAAAATGTCGCGATAATAAATTTTTTAGACGTATATAATGTCTAGTTCTTCAACCTTCGCCATATAAAGTTATTGCACAACATGTTACTGTTTTCTTTTCAGGAGTTAATAATCTTAGCCATAATAACAGAAAACAGTCTTATAAATTAATAATATAATCTCCGGCTCATATTCTGTAATCCATTTAATTATATTTGTCTTATTACATGAGAATAGATTTGGCAAAGAAAAACATAGATCCTCTACAATTCAAACAATTCTAATGAATCAATTTTTTTTATTTATTTCATGTAAGATCCACCTATTTCTAACTACGACTAGTCACCAATACTACATACCTACCAGAAATTTCCACAATCTCTCTGATGTCTCAAATAAAGGTAGGTTATTTTTAACCAGGCCAATATATTTACCTATAAGGTATGGAAGGTGGCTTGGCCCATATGACGTATACCTCACTAGACCGTTTTTGCATTCTTCAGGGGCATATAGAAACTGTCACTCAGCTCGTCGAAGGGTCTTCATGCATGATAACCTCGCCCAGAGGTGTCTCTTGATGCCACCATTGTTTAAATCGCCTCCAACGACAGGAAGACGCACGATGTTCTGTATCTCAAAGCTGGGTAGCGTGGGTTGATCCCAAAGCACTTAGGAGAAGAGTGGATTGCTTCACATCACTTGGACGTCACTAGGCTCATTATGCATCCTCCAGAAGTATATAGGACGTGCTTCTCAACGCTGAGCGGTGTCTAGAGATAACCAGTCTCCCAGCTCGTCTAAGTATCAACGTCCTCCAAGTCATCGACTTCTCAAAACCTGCCAATAATCGACTTAGGCCTAAATAGGACCATTATGCAACCTCTTAAATTGATAATTGATAGCTCGTTAACCAACCTACATATTTAATATAGTTGACGTCGTCGATATTTGGTGCCTCTCTTATGTTGGCCAGCGTTAGCCAAGACTAGCCGAACACAAATCTTCTAAATATATTTCGATAGTCTCATTTTCATATTCGCACCCCCTGTTTAGTGTGGAGTCTGGCAGGTCCGTTCTGGGAAGTGCTTCTGTACTTGTAATGACCAATAAGAATACCTGTGATCAGGTACATATTCTGTCTATCCATAGTCAAGTATTTGTTTGCTATAGGGTAACTAAAAATCTACCTAGCAACTCTAGAGCTTCTTGTTTTACCCAACTTTCCTTAAATTTCACGAGGGAATATCATTTAATTAGGTTTGTACCGACCGATGTTAGTTCAATGGAAGGGCCACATCCAAAAGTATTTGGTTGGCTGTCTTCTTAGCTAGTAATCGGCACGATGATTACCTTTTGATGTGGCGCGGATTTTGATCCATCTTAAAGTAACCACCAAGGCTTCTAGTAATTCTAATATTAATCCTGAGTAAATTCATGGTCTGTTCAGGGTAAGTAGTACTTATTAGCTTTTTGTTTAAGATGATCATCTTTCTTTTATGCTTTAGTCTTGTTGCTACACTTAACAAACTAACGAATCGAACAAGGAATATCTTCAAACTTAGGTCAACAAATCCCTACAGGAACTAGAATCTTAGGATAGACCCTACGGAACCAAAGGTGAACCACCTAAAACAGGTAAATCTGCCAGAATTCAATATCAGGATGAGTATTGCTTCCTACAGAACTCTACATTGAATTAGATTTAATTAGGAGTGTGACCCACAGTCTATAAACAGTGACGCCTCCCGCATTTCGATCTTATTAGATCCATTGTGGATAACCTTTGATATTAAGTTAGAGAATTTTGTCTTTTTTAGATTCCATAAACTAGGAATATGCGAGAGTCTTGTTATAATGATTGCTTATGGATAAATCCACCGGAATTAGGTTTTTAAGAAGAAATTTTTAGTACAGCTTAGAAACCCAGATAACAATGAAGGTTTTGACTTTTTGTACAAAATTTGACTATACGCAGAGATGAGAATGATCGAAATAAGGTGTACATATATACACTTTTCGGCGTTTTTTTAGAGCTATTTGTATTTTACTCAAAAACGATGCGGTTTCATAAAAAAATTTACTAGCCCCTTTTTGAAGAACAAATGATATTCTATCGAGACTGTTCCTATACATTTTTTGCCAAATTCCATATTTTTGCCGCTAGAACGCGCAAAAAAAACAATGAACTGGACGTCATTAAGATGTAGTGTGCTATCTGGGTATTATTAAAATAAACTAGTAAAAAAATAATAGATAAATGAAGATAAATTTATTACTGACACTTAAATAATAATAATTTGGTATAATAAGAAATTTTAGCGAAACAACTCTTTTTTTTATAACTTTTAAGTTTTTGTTCAAGAACTTTGATTTGTCTTCTTTTGATCTTTATTCTTTTCTACCTGTTATAAAAGTTGTCTTCTAAGCCGTTTTATGCTAGGGCTTAATAGGATAGAATCCTTATTTGCAGTTCTATTTGAAGGGCCTGGCTCAGCTTCGAAATGCAATGCTATTCTTCTTTAGTCCTACAAACAATCAATTATTAAGGTAATATTTTGAATTATACACAAAAGGGTTGCTAAATTCTTAAAAATGCATAACATAATAATGAAAAGTAATTAAAAAATATATATATATGTTTAATTATGTTTATTAGTATACGCACCTTCTTTGGCTGCATGTATTTAGGGAATTCAGGAAATATAGTGGAAACTCATCCATTTAGTAAAAGTCTTTTATAGTCCGTCTCATAAAAAAAATGTCTTTCAAAATGTTTTAAACACAATCTATCATTTGGCGTAGGCATCCATTTTGCAATTTTCGTTGCCTGAATCCAAAGATTTTTTGCTGGATCCACAGGAAATCTAAAATAAAGCAACAAATAAACATTGCTGCAATTAAATAAAAAGCAAAAGTAAATTAGAATTTAATGAAAGTTAATATTTAGAATCGTACGTCATGGCACTGGAAAAAATTACTTGTTTGGCCATTTTAATATCATTAATTGCGTAAATATCAATGAAAAGCATAAAATAAACAAACTTGGTGAGTAAAATTTATTACTAGTGAGACATGTACAATATGTAAATACCAAGTTGTATAACACCAAATAAAATGAAAAATATAAGAAAATATATCAAATGAAAACGATTGATGTTTATCATTTACCTGTGAAACGTAATATCTGCTTTTTTCTTGCAGGTATACCTTTTACACTGATATGCCACACAATAAACCATTGTAGTAAACCAATTATTAAATGTCGTTTAATTAAAAAATCAAAAATAAACACGAAAACTTTGGTGTCACCGAAATGCTTAGCACCAAAATAATCAGCACAGAATACTACGTGTACTCGATATACTTATTACGCGTCCTCTCTTTATTACCTAGTCTAAGATTCACGCTAGGATAAACAAAGGATAAATCGATAAACTTAGCTTCACAGAATACTTACTTTCTGGCATGGACGAACATTTCATCTCATTTCAAATCAGGATGTAAAAAATGTAATCTGGACAGCTACATCTCGGATAAACAAAGGCAGATAAAGATGTAGTAGATGTGTCCGATGTGGATAAACAAACGCTCGAGATATAAAAATTGCATCGGATGTGGATATTCAAACGCAGCATAAATATACTTGAAGTTCAAGGACAAGGATCCGTAACAGTATCCTGTTTCATAGATAAAAAAAAAACGATTTACAAACAAAGTAATTCCAGAAATCAATGAATAATCCAACGGTTAGGAGTTAATTGCACCTTTTTAATGACCGTCCTTTGTTGTTACACCAATTTTCTATTCATTTCATTTTCATTCATACTTAATAAAAATTAGTTAATAAATTTTGCGGAAATAATGACGTATTTTACAGATCATAACTACAGAATCGCAATGAATACAGGACCGGCATTATTAGTCTAGTGACAAGAAAATCTATTGAGATTTTATTATTTATTCATTTTACCACTAAACTTCTATTTCTGTATTTTTATGTGAGGATTGTTGAGCAGTCTTTGTGTATTCTTTCTAGCCAGCTGACCCAATTGCAGTGATAGATTTATTAACTTGGTACAGCAACTTGTTTGGCAGAACGAGAGAGAAGTTAAATTAATCAAAATCTTTACAAAATATTAATAATAATAAAAACGAGAATACAAACAGTACATGTATCCGCTATAAAACGAACAACCTAATTCACAAAGTATCTTTAAATTTGCCCACGTAAAATATTAAAGTTCTAGTTTTTATTTCAGTTTCTGTTTTTAGATTTTTCCCATGTATCCTCACTATAAATACAGCAGTTTCATCTGCCAAATCAATTACCTTACTCGAGTTAAAAAAAAACATATCATTAATATATAAATTAAAGAGAAGTGGTCCTAATACGGTACCTTGAGAAACTTAAAACGATATGACGTGTTGATCATGTAAGTTTTCAAATAAGTGATTCTAAAGAACACATTGGCCTTACAAATCTTGTGGAAGAGGGCGATGAACAACAATTTACACACACAAACTATTATTTGGTGATGAAATGGTAGAAACATATAGTACAAACCGAATAAGGACAAGAGGTGAGAATACCAATTAACTACGATAAACTATTTCGATTTAAACAATGTGCTCGAACTGCAAACATCGCTGGAATGCTGGCAAATTTTCTTTGATCAAAACATACTGATATTCTACAGTGTACAAACTTGATAATTCAACAAAAATCGGTACATATAAAAAAATGAATTGAAATAAACTCGACCGAAATAAAAGCAATATTTGAAATTGTTTTTAGAAGTTCACATCGTCATTTGCCCGATTTGTGGAAGTCAGATGGAACTCGAATATATATACAGATACAGAAATGTGAATGCAGACCCTCTCTTTTACAATAAATTGAACAAGATAGAATACGACCACACATGAAACAAAAAAGACCATTAAGTGCCGCAATACCCATTCTGTGACTTGCGCAGGGTACATGCGACTTCCTGCTCACTTCTACTTATGCTGATTTAGCTTGGTAAGCAAGAAGCTGAATACCTGTTTGGAGGAAGGCTAAAAAAACGAACCAAGTAAAATATCTGAGTCTAATCCTAGATAGCAAACTTACTTGGAACCAACACTTAAAAAGTGACCAAAAAATGTAAAATGTCTCTCATTATAGGAGAACGAGCATTTAGGAAAACATGGGGAAAATGGTCCAATGGCTATATTCGGCATTAACAAGACCCATGATAACTTATGGAGCGGTTGTTTGGTAGCTAAAAGTAAACCAGAAAATAGTCCTCAACATCCTTTCCGGAGTACGAAGAAGGCCCTTGTATTACAGGATCACTGAGAAGTACACTGACAGACTATGGTAATCATTTTAAACCTTCATCTCCTTGACATAGTCATACAGAGATGGCCAGAATGACGGCATACAGGCTGGACACCTCCAACAACTGGCACCCACTGGAGCATATAAAAAATACCAGAATAGCACATGATGTAAATAATTCTATATTGAACATGGGATCAGATCAAATGACACTCCGCCTAAATTTCAAGAGACTCTTCTAGGTCAACTTCAAATAGAACGTAAATAAAGAGGTAGAGAAATACTTATTTAGCGGTCTCATATGGTATATGGATGGATCTAAAACTAACAAGGGAACTGATCCTGGCGTACTTGGAGTAAAACCTAAAATGCAACATCATCGCCTCAATGGCAAAACATACCACTGTATTTCATGCTGAAATTCATGCAATCGAGTTATGAATAGGAGAAACTTTAATAAGGAAATTTAAGAACAAATCATCTAAAATCTCTTATATTGCCAAGCAATCTTAAATGCCCTTGGTTCAAACAAAATCAAGTAAAAACAGGTATGGAACTGCCTTGGAATACTGAATGATCTGGCAATCTATAAGCGTGGGTGCCAGGACACAAAGGTATCCAAGGAAATAAAAAGGCTGATGAACTCGCCAAAGAGGGATCAGAACTATCATTCACAGGACTTGAATCTGTAACTGGGATAAACAGAACCTCTGCTCGATAGACAGGAACAAGTGAATAACGACAAAACACTAAATTCACTAGCAACAGATAAGAGGGTACAGAATCAGTAAGCTCCTATTAAGAGGGCCAAACCCGCGCAAGGTTACTAAGGTACTATAACTCGCAAGGCCTCAGATATCAATCATTGTGGAAGTACTAAAGGGACATTGCTAACTGAAACGACTTTTCGATCTAGAAGCGGAAAGAACGCCCCAGGTACACTTGGTAGGACACCTAGTAAATGTAACCAAAGGCACAGGACTATTACAAAGATAGTACCTGAATACAGGTAAAGCTGGGGAATACAAAAGATCGAATAGGAATCAGTGTTCTGAGCAAAATACAACCTTACCTGCTTATAACCGACAAAGATAAAAAAGAAGCTGAATAAGTTATACTTAAGTTTCTTGGGGATCTTGTAGAATCAAAATCATAAAGTTATAATAGAGGAAAAGGACTATGTCAGAAAATAAGTCTGCGAAGTCGGGATAGAAAACTGAAAATGAATCATTCTTCGATCCGAGTGTGGTATTTATATGCGTGTCTGTCCGCGCTTTTTTGACGTACCTGGTATTATACTCGGACAAAATATTGAAGAAGGTGATTCCTCCCTGTTTACGTACAACAATAATACTATACCAGAGCATAATGAATGGAATCAGGCGCTTAAAACTGCGAAAGTTATCGGTACCACGTGCCAACTAGTCATAAATGCATGTTTATTGCCAAAATGAATTACGCCAGTGGCGTATAAAAACTATTGCCAAATTAAATGAGGTAATAGTAAATAATATTATATGAAAGTAGGTTGGTTGTCTATTTTTGTAGTAATAATCATTTATGTTTATAATTTTGTTTTGTTTATTGTTAAAATATGTAAATATTATGCCAGTGGCGTAGTAACACTATTGGAAAATTAAATGGGGTATTATACTAGAACAAAATATTGAAGAAGGTGCGCCTTAAAACTGCAAAAGGTATTGTTATCATATCAAAATGCACTCTTCCAGTGTCGCAGAAATACTATATTGGCAAATTAAATGGGCATTTGTGAATAATACTAGATGAAAGTAGGTTGGTTATCTATTTTTGTTATAATAATTCATCTATGTTTATAATTGTATTTTGTTTATTATAAAAATATGTAAATTAAGCTTGGTATCACTTACTTGAATTCTAAATCTATGAAGTTTCGTAATCCATTGATTCTGCAGAACTATCACTGGAATCGTCTTTATCGTCGGAACTTAAAGTTATGACTAAAAGTTCAACTACCGTTTCGATCATACCGTCCAAGCGCCACATATTATTTTCTTCCTTAATTACATGGGAAATAGCATTCTGCCAATCTTCAGGTTTTATACGTTCTATACCGGTTTTTAATAAACTTTAAACGTCGGCTATTTTAAAAGTTTTATTTTCTCGAGCTACAAACCCCTTCACTTGCGCCCAAATTAGTTCGATAGGATTGAATTCGCAGTGATAAAAGGGAAGTCTTAGTACCGTAATACCACGACAACATATTGAATATATTTATGGCGGTGTTCCTTTATTAGGTCCATTAATTCCACTTTAAGCATCTCCTCAGTAAATGGTATTGCTTTATCCCGCAGTTAAGTTTGCATATCCGCTTTCCTACTGGACATTATCGGAATGCGTTCAACTCGTCGACTGTGATAAGAAGCGTTATCTAGTACAATAACTAAATTTCGTTTTACACGCTGTAATACTTCAGTAAACCATTTTTCAAAGCATTATGCATTCATGTCCTCGTGGTAGTTTCCTGTTTTTTTCAATATAAACACAAGAGCGCTATTTTCCAAAAATCTACCGTCACTTCCGATATGGGTAACAATTAGGCGCTGTCCTTTACCTGATAGTGCTTTCAAACCTGTAGATAATCCCTCTATAAAAGCTAGGCGATGACTAGTTACAGAAGTATTTTGCCATATCTTAGATACCGTGTGTCCAGCATTCACCCACGTTTCATCGAGATAGTATATGTTTTTTTAGCGGCTCTAAACTCTTTAATATTTCGTAAATAACGCCATCGCCAGGACACTATATCTGACCTCTCAATTAAAATTGATTTCCTACACCGTTTGACAAAACGAAATTGTAGGCACCATACAATTTTTCGTAAAGTTTCACAGCTCATTAATGGAATTTCTTCGTTTTCTCTTAAATCGTAAGAACAACTTTAAGTGTTTGGGCTTTGTTTTAAAAAAAAAAGAATGTACAGTTCTTCGAAGGATTTGTTTTTGGTTATCGTCCAATTTCAACAATTTTCGACCACGGGTATGCGTTTTAAGGGCTTCTAAGGAGCCTTTTTTTGTCCATTCGCGTACAATACGTTCAATTGTTGAAACAGATACTCCGGTTAAAAAAGAACTGCGGTTTATAGCTTCATTTGTAAGAAGTGTCTGTTTCAGCCCATTATACACTTTCCATATAATGTTCTTTTCATCCTTTGATAATGGCTTTCGCCGACGTAATTGACTTTTACTTGGACCCGCCTCTGAATCCATTATTATTTTAACAATATAATTCTACTATTAAATTGTTTTTATTAAATTTATAAAGACACCAATATTTTACTATTTAATAAACTTTTAAAGTACCTACCTAATATACTACACAATAAATATAACTCCTCGAATATGCACTACCACTACCAAATTGTAAGGCACAAACATGAACACCTACTCGTATATCAGAAAAGAGCACTTATACAAAAAAGTGTTCATAAAATATAAAATAATTATCGTAAATAATTAAAGCGATACAAATTTAACTTCGTCGAAAGTTAGTTTTCAACTGTCTTTGTGCCTGTGCTGACAGTATTCAATATGTAACCCGTCTGTCGTTTATTTACTTGAAACACATTCATTTGTCATCGCCTCCAAATATTAGTGTATCATTTTACAAAATTTTACTCTCTATTGCAGAGTTAAAACTAATTTCAACTGATTTAGCGGTTTTTGTCTGTCTAACTAAATGAATGTAACGATAAACGAAATTGCCAAGAACGGAGATGACACGATTTTAAAAGCGGTGTTTTTAAAACCATTAAACACAGATAACGAAGTCATTAGGGAATAAATATATTCATTTCTTGAAAACTACCAAAAACGTATATTAAACGCATTATCTTTGTTTAAATAAAGATATTGACAAACAAATTTAATAAAGTTTACTAACAAATACCTAATAAATAATAAATAGTTATTTGGTATTTGATACACCGCATATGCTGACTCTGTTACTTTCCGTCAGAATTTTCATACATAGACAACAGTGTTGATCATTCATATGACTCACCTTCTCCAATATTTTGTTCTAGTATAGGCCGTTTTTATGATTTGTGCCAGTTCCTAGGTAACTAAATTGTTTGTAACTTTTAAATGCCGCAACATTAAGCTTTTTTATGTTGATATTCGTGATCAGCGCATCAAAAAATATAATATAAACATAATTTCAGCCTTGGACAAAAAATGTTCATGGGAAGAGTGTAGCCTATTGACTAATTATAATATTTTATATAAATATTAATAATATAATAAAAAATACCGATAACCCAAATAATAACAATAAAAATAACAACAATAATAATAATAGAAATTATAATAATAAGAATCAAATCATGGGTTACATTATTATATATGGAGTATGCTACGTGGTTACACTATTTTTTGGACTTTTATTGTCCGAGTGACATTAATATTTATTTTTTTATCCGACATTCACTACATATGTTTTAAAATTACATTGTTATTCATAAATATTGATGTCGGACATACATGTATCAATGTATCAACTTCGTTAGGGACGCCACAGCGATATTTTGAGGGGAGTCTAGTAACATTAAAACTACACGTACATGTTATCAACTTCCTAAAGGTACGTTTACATCTGACATTTATTGCATGAGAATTATGTCTGACAGTTGTTTAGTCCAGTGCAAACACTCACTTTGTGTGTTTGCACTGGACTAACAACTGTCAGACATAAATGTCAGATGTAAACGTACCTTAAGGGACGCCACAGCGACATATTGTATGCGCTGGATCCCCAAAGCCACGTGAATTTTGTCCAACAAATGTGATATCGTTAATTTAACATGAAAAATCGTCGATTCACATTAAAACTACAGGTACATGTATCAACTTCCTTAGGTACGCCAGAACGACAACTTTACGAAGAGCTAGCGCGAAAATGTCCCAGGGTAAAGTATATGAAAAAATTTGTCCGACTTGGAGTTATAAAGCCGCTCAGAAAGTTTGGCGTGTAAAGAAGTAAAATTTTCTTACTAATTGATTAACTTCATTGAACGAATCGACGATTGTAACAACTTAATAAGTATAACATATTTACTCTATTAAGCTTATATTTGAATATTTTAAATTATTTTAAACATTTTACTGATGTTAAAAATACTAAGTTAACCTCATTAGATAGTAGACAGATACTTTGCTCCTCTCGTAATTGATTTTTGAATAAAAACACTTAATTTTTTAAGCCCGGAACTGAAGCCAACTGTTTGAAACAAAATTGACGCAAAATAATAAAATCTCAATTAAAATCAATTTCGATGATAAATTCCCATAGACCTCGTCCTTGCTAATTTTTTTCAAAGTTACGCCAGCTGCACGCACACAAAATGCTTTGGTGTTAACCGAAAATATGAATTGCTGTTTGTTATTTAGTATTTGCTACTTGTAATTCTAATAATATGTTCAAAATTAATATTCTCATGCCATGTATATATTCTATACCTATTATTTAAAATAATTCGTTGTTTACTAGACAAAATACCTAGAATTTAAGGTCTATGTACAACTGAAGAACAGATTTAATTTATATTTTTTAATTTTATTAGGATTGTATATTGATAAATTTAGAGCAACACAGTGATAATTTGATAAATGTGTTACTAGCATCACACGAATTGGAATTAATAGTCAAATTCATATATATTCAATACCTAGTTCATTAATATTATGGTAGTAATATATCACAAAAAAGTATTATACAGACAGACAACATAACTTTTATTAATTTAAATAACAATTTGAAATTATGTTATTCTTGACCATCCCAGTTGCTTTCATTGTTCCTTAAAAAACTTACACAGTTATTCCTTATCCTTAGAGCATCACCCGATTGTTCGGAAATGGCTCGCATTACAATAAATTAGAATGATGGTACTCTAGAGTCAGTACAAAAAAATTAACATATCAAAATAATCATTGAAATAGAATGTAGAAAGTGTAGTACAACATATGTGATTAATGAAATCGTCTTTATGGATAAAACAAGGGACACATCTGTTTGCGTGAAATATTTGTTTACAATTATGAAGACTAAAGATAAGGAGGCTTACTACAAATATGGTCCCAAAATACGAACGCTAATTGAGCTTTTACAATTCACCGCAAGGGCGCTGGTGTTGTCAATGCTGTTAAAAATATATGGCTTCTTATGGGAATTTAACATAATTTTGTAAAAATAAAAAAATAAACTTGTTTATTTCCAAATAAAGCACAAAATATTGGTCTGATCCGAAATAAGGTTAGAACTTCATCCATCTGTTTAACGGATCAAAGTTTGTTTTTATTAAATAAAATATGTTTATAAATATACTGCAAATAGATTGCCTAAAAAATACGGTCATGACCATTTATTTTCTTAAAGAAAAAACGACATCCTGATATCCAGATGCTTCGACTATGTCCAAACTTAAAATTTGGTTATTTTCTCTTCATCCGTTTTTGAGTTCATCTTCAAAATTAAAAATTTGCACTTTTCCTCAAATATCTCGAATAAGGTCCATTTTAGAGAAATCATGTATGTGAACAAAATTATAGAGAATGCAACTTTTATTATGATGCTTATACTTTTCTTATCTGTATAGAGAAAGGAAAGTAAAAAATGGCCGTGACCGTATTTTCTTAGGTAACCCATTTGCGGTATATTTATAAACATATTTTGTTAAATAAAAAAACACTTATATCTATTAAACAGATGGGTGAAGATCGACCTTACTTACGCATCCTGTACTATATACTGTTGTATTTATTTCAAAATAAGTCTAGCATATTTTCATTGATAAATTATTTAATTTAACAAACCTTTTCAAATTTGCTCATGCCTACCTAATTTGCATTTTATACAGGGTGTTTCAGAATTAAACAGACACAGCTTAATGGGAGGTAGAGTACACTTAGCTGAGTTCAAAACACTCACATATTTAGCCCTTAATCTCACTCGTTTCTGAGATGTAGGGTGTTTTAAGATTTTTTGCCAAAACTAAAGTCGGCAATTTTGTTTGAACGGCTAGAGATATTTTGATAAAATTTTGTATAAAAGTTACACTCTCTTAGGTTAATTTAAAAAAATTCCAGGCCCGGACTCAATTTTTTTATATTGCTCTTCTTAGCTAAAATATCACCTTGTATATCGGATTTTAATAAATGTTACTGCACATTTAAATAGTACATGTATCAATAAATAAAATAATGTAATAATATTTAATGGTACCATCTTGATTTTCTTACAATACATTTTTATAATGGCGACTACAATATTATGAATCAGTATTTACAAAATTGAAATCAAATATGTTGCTCTGTATTTTTAAAACTCTTCACAAATTATGTATCATCTTCATTTATTTATGACTACTGCATTTTCCAATAAGAAATTGAACATCTACTCTACACAGGACCGGGCTCAGTTTATTTGATATAGTAACATAACAAACTAATAGAAACAAATAATTAAACCAAAGTAGATTTTCAAAATGAACACCGTGAACGTCAATACACCTCTGCGAACGTTTTAACAGGTTTTTCACTGATTTGTCAATTATTTCCGGTTTATTTCTAATGTTGTTACTCACATTATTTTTTTTCCAATAACTGTTTGGGTATTCATCGTTGTACACCTCTGATTTAAGGTAGTCCCATAAAAAATAATTCAGAGGTGTTATATCTGGAGATCTTGGTGGCCAATTGACTAGACCGCCTCGACCTATCTCTCTATTTGGGAAACGATGATTTAAATGGTATCTGACCAGTATTTGAAAATGAGGTCCAGCACCATCGTGTTGAAACCTTATTCCTCTGGTAGTAATCCCTTCTAACAAATTTGGCAGGATGTCTCCAAGGAATTTTAAATAAACTTCAACTGTTAATCTGCTTTCAGAAACATGAGAGCCTATTAAATGATTTTTTATAAATACCACACCATACATTTATAGAAAATCTATATTGAGAATGTTTGACACAGTGTGAGGATTTTCAGTTACCCAAGTATGACCATTCCTAGTGTTATTGATCCCATCACGTATAAATTGGGATTCATCAGTAAATAAAATTCTCGATATTGTCCTTCTATGGGCCAAAGTCCATCTTCAAAACGATAAGCGGGGTACGTCGTCTCCGTGTTCAAGTCGCTATACTTTTTGTATATGAAATTAATGCAAATTTTCTTGCTTTAAAGTGTTCCATACTCTTGTTATTGGTACTGCTAATTCATTACTAAGTCTTCTTACACTGATATAAGGATTATTTCCAGCTATCTGTAGTATCTCCTTTTCTTTTTAATATGTGTTTTTCAGACGAATGCACTTTTTTCTAAATGGTACAGTAAATCGTCACAATTGCCGTTATTGGTCCGATTCAAATCCCAGAATATTTCATGAAGTGCATACGCAACATCCGGAAAAAACTGAATATTTGGGCTGGCATTTTTGGTAACCGTATAATTGGCTCCTTTTTTTACCTGTAACTTTAACCACAAAGGTATATCTGAAATTATTAAAAAACGCCATTTATCCAGCATTACTAGAATTCATTGAGAATGACGATCAGTTCATAGCAAATAACTTCCAGCAAGACGGTGCGCTACTGTTCGTCAGTATTTGAATCAAACGATTCCAGGTCAATGGATCGAAAGAAGAGGAAGTATTGAGTGGCCCCCACGGTCTCCGGATCTAAGCACGTTAAATTTTTTATGGGGCCACTTGAAAGTTTATGCCACCGGAAAATCTGCGTGACGTTGACTTTTCGTCAGGTGAGAATAGACAGCAAAATTGACGTGACGTTACCATGCCGTTACATAACGTTGACGTTCTCACAGTGTGAATTAAGCTTAAGAGCTGGCGGCCACAAAGTGGTACGATCGTACCTCCGTCTAGAATTTTTGTGAATTGATTGGCGAGGCCACCAAGAAGTATGTATTTGCAAGGATGTAGTTTAGAATCCCTACAAAATAAACGTCAGACAACTCAAAATTGTAAAAAACAATCGATCGTACCTCCGGCCGAAAATTTACATATCACCTCTTTGAAGGTCACAGATGAGGTTTGCAAATCGTCAGATGGCCATGCCACTGCTAAAGGAAATTTCTATTTTTTTCATAGTTACATCTATTTAACGTTTTAATATACACTTTCCCAATAAATTAATGCACCATCAAAAAATAACAAAAAGTTTAAAGTAAATATTTGTCAAAACCACTTGTCTGATTTGGACGCTTTTTTTTTTGAATGAGACGTTGTCTCTTCCACAACGTGGGGTGCTGTGTTTGCATAAAACCCTCTTCTTTAATAATACAGGCGTGATTTTTTCATAAAAGTTGTAACACCTTGTAGAGTGCAACAGTTATTAAGTTAGAATTGATATTACAATTTAGCCTTATCTTTTCTTAACAATTTCATTTTTTATTTACTTCACTATCTTTTTCATTATACGAGAAACACTATTTTATAACATAACATGATTTTATTAAAAATTAATATCAAATTTTAACAACGAAAACACGAAACAAAATGTAACGAAATAAGTTAGACGAAAGTGTCAGTAGCGAGTATTTCCACCTCTGGCATAAATAACTTCTTAACAACGGCGGCCCATACTCAAAATAAGAGAACTTATGTCATTTGGGTCCAATTCTTCCCATATTTGAATCATCTCTGCCGTATATCTTCCAGAGAGTTCAGATTACGTTCCTCTTGTAATCTCCTCCCAATAGCAATCTAGAGATTTTCTATCGGATTTAAATCCGGGCTCCGAGCTGGCCATGCCATGGTAGCGATACCAACTTCCTCTAGATAATTTCTCACAACTCGAGCAACATGAGGCCTGGCATTATCTTGCATTAACAAAAATCCTTGCCCTATATATGGTGCAAATGGCACTACATATTCGTCTAAAATCTCCAATATGTACCTGTAAGGTGTAAGGCTTCCATTTAGGATTATAAGTTCTGTGCGACCAGTCAAATAAATACCTCCCCAGATCATCAGAGATTCTCCTCCAAATAATGTTGTATGTGGTAAAAGTACACTGATCATACCGTACATTAGGGCATCGATATACGCGCATACGGCTGTCTTTGTTATACAGACAAAATCGAGACTCATCAGTAAATAATAACTACTCTTGTAGAGATAGTTATAACTATCGATGGTAGCGAAGGTTTTTTGAAGAACTATCTATACTATCGATAGTGCTATCGATAATATAATTAACCTATAAATATGACAAAAAATAAGAAATTTTTTAAATTTATAAAGTTTATTAATTAAAAAATGGAGGTTTTCATTTTTCCAGGATATATAAAAAATAACTAAAAATTGCACTTTTCAATCCAATGTATTTCAACTTTAATATTTAAAAATATTTAAAAAGATAACAGTATGAACCAAAATAAAAAGAAAGTCTTAATAAACATGGGACTCCAAAGTAACAATTTCAGAGATTTGGTAGGTTATTCTTTTTTGAAACACTTAATTACAATTATTTATAATGTACAAACTAAAGAAGCTTCAAACAGAAACAAATTTAGATAAGATGTTCAAAGTGCACTCCTTCCATTTTCATGCATGCATAACATCTTTTTTTGAAGGATATTCAAACTATTATTTGCTCGATTTTTTTGGCATTTTTTGTTAATTCTGCACCAACGAATTAACAATTTCACAAAACATCAGCCAACTATGATAAGAAAATGCAAGTTATTACGAAATAAAAAAGGAAGTAAAAGAAGAATAACCTTCCACATCTTTTGTTTATTGTGGTCCACACTTTTATCTCTATAAATATTTTACAGTCTTTTTTAACACCCCCTATATATAACCAGTTTTTCTAAATTAAAATATTACCAATCTCATCTCTTTTGAAATAATTCCAAATATACGATTGTTGTCGTTTTACCATTTTATATTTTTAATGAATCTCCAATCATAGAAAAACAAAGATATCGAAATCAGCCATCGAAATATAAATTTTATGGGTTATATTTTCTTCTTTTCCATCATATCTCGAACTTCGATAGCGTGACGATTGTTAAAGTTACTATCGATACTATCGATATTGAATTTAAAAATAAAACTATCGATATTGCTATAGATATTTGGCCACCTCTAAACTGTTGCCATTCAGCCTCTAATCAGTTATGATGCTCCCTGGCAAAATGTAGCCTTTCTCTGCGATGAACTCTAATTAGAGCTGGACCTCAAGCAGCTATTCTAGGTCTCAAATTATGTTCACTTAGTCGCTGACGAACAGTTTCTGTTCAAACTTCTAAACCATTAGCATCCCGAAGCTGGGTTTGAAAAGTCCGAGCTGGTACAAAACGTTGTCTTAATGCTTACAGTCTTAAAAATCGATCCTGAATCGGAGTAGTTACTCGGTTTCTTCCTTGTCCCGTCCGCGATTTTACGTTTCCGTGTTCAGTTCAAACCGACGCGGTCTTGAAATAAACACGGGAAAGTATTGCAATATTTATTGGCAAACCCGTGTTGATTTCGAGGTGCCAGGCAATGAACACCGCACGAATTTGTTTGGAAATGAACGAAGGTACAGTTCATCAAATTTCTAGAGGCTTTCGACGGCTAGACAGAGAAAGCACTACTGACAGGCATCCCGACGGATTTACGCAATGAAAGTACACTCTGCGCATCAAGTATTTCACTATTTCATTCAGACGTAAATGTCAGATGTAAATTTCGCTAAAACATTTCTTTTATTTTCGTTTGTGTTTTTTGCTCATTACAGTTTAATAGAACCTAAGTATGGAGTTTAATAGAAAATTAAGAGGCCGCGTGATTAACAGTCAATCTCGCGAAATAATAGCCAATGTTATAGAGTTTATGAGAAGAGAAGGAAACTTTAATTCACCTTCAATACCATTTAAAAATGTAAATGATCGTGTTGCTGCAGCCACAGGAGTATCTAAAAACACTGTCGTCCGCATTTCTGGAGAGAAAAAAAGAATCGATAACCGTAAGATATCGGAATTTTCATCACCAAGAAAAACCATTAAAAAACCAAAAACAGTTAATGATATAGATGAAGCTACACAAGAATCAAATTTTATTTTTTTATTATTAGATAGCTATTTTTGTTTCTGAGTTGTGTTCATTTACAGGCTCAATTTTTTTCCGTTTCCCCTTTTTGATTTTATATGGGGTTTCAAGTTGTTTTTGGCTTATTTCGACGTAAATCACAACAACACACATTTTTAATAAAGCAAACAAGTATTAAGAGGTATATGTACGTGTAAACTACAATTACAAAAAATTGATATGAAACCCATGAAACCACCAACAAAAATGTAAAGCTAGCTTCCGTACTAGAACATGGTGTCATTCGTCGAGATAATTTATCGTTTTGTTTAATAGATCAAGAAATGTAAATATTCCCCTGTTATTTTTTATAAAATTATAAGAGAAATAAATTTTGTTCTAAATAGTATAGTTTATTATTTTGTAGAAAAACAAAATTTCAAAAATTTTAGTAATGTTTCAGAAACAACCGTTATTAATAATAGGTACCATTTTCCTTAATAAGGTAGAAATAAAACATAAACTATTTCCACGATTTACAAAGGCCTACAAAAAAATTATAGGTATTTTCCGCTATCCTATAAAATTTATATTTTCTGACTCAATTTCAAAAGTTTGAAGGAATTCCAAAACACCTTTTATGGCATAATAATTATTTTCAATTCTACATACTATCTTTAGCTGCTTTTAAAAACGTTCTAAGAAAGTCCAATCAGACCAATTTAATCCCTAAACTATTCCACACTTTTAAAATTTAATTACCTAAAAATATTAAAAACTATTTAAAATAACTTGTTTAGCAGACTGTACAATAGCTATCTTAGTCACACGTAGCGCGTTCTCTGTCTGGGCGTCGAACACCTCTAGAAATTTGATGAACTGTACATGTTCACGTTTCCGTTTTCATTTTAAAGAGCATCTTGGTACTGAACATGGAGACGTTACACAGGAAGGACAACACATTCGTAAATGGCATAATTTTTCTTTATAAAAGTAGGTACTCATCACAAAAAGGATCGCATAACTTACGTTTAGAGCAATGGAACAAAATTGTGTTAAATATTCTAGTAATATTAACTAAACTAATTTTTATTTGTATACTTATATCAACATAAAATAATGACGAAAAAAAGTACGTATAGATATAGAAAACATTATTAGATTATGCGATTCTTTTTGTGACTGGTGTAGATTATTTTTTGATTTATTATGGAGCATTGTTAACAATGCCTATTGAAATCAATGAACGTCACAGCCGCCTTTAACTCAAAATGTGGCGATTCATGTTCAAATTACAGAAAGTCAAAAACGAAAAATTTGGTATTGCTTTTAAAATGTTTTAATCAATTTTTGGGGGGTTTTCTACCTATCCACAGAACAAAGAATAGGAGGTAGTAGTTATTAATTTATTTATTTGTTGCTAACATACTTATATTCAAATAAATATTATTTTCACAAACAAATCAAAATAACTTTCATTATGTAGGAAGGTAAGTTCTAATATTTTTTTGCAACAGGTTAATTGTTGTTAATATTATGAGACATATTATGAGAACGGGGACTTTTTCTTATTCGGCCTTCATAATCTTTCGGGGGTTTTCTTGACTGGATCCTCCCACTGCAAAGTAAGTCCCTATTTTTTCCACGAGCGATTGCTGTAGGTTGGACGTTGATTTTTCGATTTCTTCTTTGCTTATTCCTTTCACACATAAATGCTATGACATCTGAAGGAGTTTGTATTTTTGACAAATTAGGAGCCAATTTGGTAAGAACGTTGGTATTGGCTGGATTAAAGTCATTTTGTAGAACACTGCAGATTCTCGGAGATACGGTTTTTATTTTTTCAATGATATTCGAATAATTTTCATTAATTGTCCCACCACTATTTAATAAATCTGTTGAAATTATTGGGAATTCAAATGAATCTAAAGGAACATCGCAACTGGTGGTTATAATGGATGTGCATTCTGTCTCACTGTTTATTTCATTTGCGTTGGTAAAAGCAATATCTTTAAAGAATTTTGTAGAAAACTCGTTTTCTAAGGCTAATTTTGCGAAATTTTGCCGATCTGCTTCCGTTAAACATAAAGAATTTGTTAACAAAATTTCGTACTTTCTTTCTACAGTACATATATGCTTGCAGTATTTACCACCCTTTCCAAATTAATAGTCACATGTTATCATATCACTATTCACCACATATAAATGGCTACCTGACGTCACAAAATATGTACCACCATCATCCACTTTTTCATGTATTCCCTTACTATTTTGACAAAATTTTTCATATGCAATCGTAAGCTTTCGTGATCTGCCATTCGCAAACTGTATGAGTCTCTTCTTGTGATAAGATTCAAATGTGTTTGTGATAAATTCTACTAAAGTGCACATATTAAAGACTTTACACCGTTGAAGTACAATGTTCTTAAATATCCGTATCGATGATTCGCAATAATTATTAGTATTATTACCTCTGGTAAGAACATCTGATCTGTTATTTTTAAAAACTTAATATTTATATTTGCCTTACAATCGAAATTTCTATTTACTCCTTTTGTCTTGTGTTTCGATTTGTTTCTTTCTGCAAGTTGACGTATACTTTTCGGAACTCGTAACGTACAGGTTTAGGGTATCGGCGCTTCATTATCCAATTTATCTTTGTTTCTAAAGAAAATGCACTAACTAAACAACTGCATTGTTTATCGTAAGTTCCGGTATAAAATAACACACACTACACCCTGCAAACATAGTTAACCGAAGAGTGTTCTAGGGATGCGCAAATTTTATAAAACATCGATGTTGACATCAAATGATACATCGAATATAGACTATCGATGTTGTAAAAAAATCGCAGAAGAAAATATCGATTTTTCTTAAATATCGATGTTTGTTTTTCCATACATCGATGTGTCTGTAAACATCGATGTTTTCCAAAAACGTTTATTGAAGAGCAAAAAACGCTTAATAAAAAGGAATTCAAACCATCAATTGAAACGTGACGCTTAACCAAAAACCAAGAAACATTGAAAAGAAAATAATCGATGTTAATTGAAAAGTCGATGTTAATTAATAACATCGACTAAAAAAAACTCGATGTTAACTAATAACATCGGATAAGTTAACTAATAACATCGGATAAAAAAACATCGATACATCGTGCGCATCCCTAAAGTGTTCTTCAAACTTTAAAATTTCAAAGTCTTTTGTGTGTTTACGAAGGAAACTTTAAAAATTTTCCATTATTAGCCGGCAAATTAAATTAAAAACTGCGATAACCTCAAACAAAACAATTTTAATCAGCTGTTGTTACAATCTATCAATTTTAAGTAGGCAACCTGTGAGAGTCAGTATACTACCATTTCGTCCTTAAGATCAACACGGATTTGGATGTGAGCAAATACGGCTTATTTCCAAACAAATCCGTGCATGGTTTATTGTCTGGCGCCTCGATATCAACACGGGTTTGCCTATAAATGTTGCATTACTTTTTCGTGTTTATTTCAAGACCGCGTCGGTTTGAACTGAACACGGAAACGTAAAATCGCGTCCCGTCCTACAACCATGATTTCCAGTCTCTCTATATCTTTGTGTAACTCGTGAAACGGTTGTGTGAGTTATGTCAAATCATTCACCAATTCTTCGGTAACTCTAACCCTCTTCAAATAATATTCTTCGCGAGTAAGATTTCGTGGCATATTGTTTAATACATTCCCAGGCAGCACACATTAGTATAACTAACGTATTTTATACGTAATACTCGTTTAATTTTGGTATTGGTTGATTCCGTATACGTTTACAGTTTACGATTATTATACATGCCGTATTTTAAAAGATATATTATACGTTTTTTGTATACATCCTATGGTATATAATTGTAAATTTTTCTACGTTTAAATGTAGTTAACAATATACGACTATTTTTAGTTTGCGATGAACTATTTATATACAGTGGGCCTAAATATACGTTTAGGTTTATTTAAATTAAAATTGTATAAATTTACATAATATTACAATATGTGTTCTTCGTTTATAACTCCCGTTTAAATTAAGTCTTGGTTGATTTTTTAAACGTTTACCATCTACCATTTTTATACTTAACGTTTTTTAACAGATAAATTAAACGCTTTTGTTTGTGGATACTAGTTAATATACCTATATTATTCTACGTTTAAATATAAGTCAACTTAAACGCATATTACCAGTTTACGATGAACTAGTAGACAGAAGTAAATATGTATATATTTAGGTTTATTTAAAGAAAAAGCTTATAGATATATTTATTTACATTACACCATATGTTTTTAATTATATTACCTGCAATATTTATAACAAATTCCCTATTGTACAGATTTCAAACACCCGAACATTTAAATAACCCGCCAATAACCATGGTGGGGTGGACTAGTCCATGTCGTTTCAGTGAGTAAGATTCGGGGTATGCTTTAAGCTAAGTCGGGCTGGTCCAAAGTTCGCGTAGTGCAGAGAATCGAGAGGGGAGTAAGGTACCGGCAGACGATCCGAAATCAGCGGACTGATGGTGGCTGGTTGCTGTGAAGCGCTCGCTATTAATCAGAAAATTTACGCTATTATAAGTTATATTTCTGTTAACTAGTTGCTAACCACGATAATTGTTTTTTATGTAATAAAAAGTTCTTGTAAAATTGTTGGTGTTGTTGTTGTTGTGCCCACTTGCACTGCATGTTGCTTTGGCGTCCTGGCTTTTACGATATTGGTTAAAAGCATATAGGTAAGTTTCTATTAATGTTTTAATTTAGCTACTCGTTTAATAATTGTTGCATTTTATTACAGTGTGTAAAATGCTTATAGAAACTCCAGAACATAACTTTACTTTTGTTTCTCTTATTTTTATACGTATTTCTATACGTATTTTTTAGGCTACCTAGTTATTCCAAGCATACTTATTTTCCTTTTTTTTTTGTCAGTTGTTTTTTATTTAATAAAATGTCTAAAATAACACTGTCTCGGCGTCATCTACTAAGAAAAATAGCACAAAATGTTCAAGATGCTTTAAAGTCAAATCAATTTTTTTATTCCCAATGAAGATAACATTAATAAGGCTTCGGACATTAATATATCATCTGATTCTATTATTTATAATAATTTCCTAAAAAATAATACAAATTTATCTTTGGAGCTTTTAGAAAATATTTTAGTTATATTTTGGTTATAGGAATGGGGGTGAACCAAGAGACTTAACCGACCGAACGATTAGAAGTGCTATGCAAGATTGGCTTAAGTTAGCTAAGGCCTGTCTAGGACACAACACATCCAAAGTGTTAAGCTAAGATTTTAATTTTCATATATATTTTTTGTTAGTTAAAGAAAAGTTTAGTTTAGTTTGTTATTCAGTATTTTAGTGTTTATTTATTTTTTTAGTATTTTATTGTTTATTTTTTTTAATAAAATATTGTTCTGTACATATAACAAGAGCTCAAAAAAAATTCCTAAATATTTAGGCCAATTACAACCAAAATAGAAACACGAGTAATACCTATTTCTAGTGTATACACATCAGCTATGGATGAAATCCAAACTGTCATTTAAGAAATATAAACATTTTTCCATGGCCTCTTTTAGAAATTTTGTTTTGATCACTTTATTTAATTTGTGGTTGAAATACATTTTACACATTAAGAAAATAAGATAAATCTAATATAGACGTATAGTAAAACATAATAATAAAAGGTAGATAAAGTGGTAATGTTAGACGTATAAAACATAAAAAAAATATACGTTTATAGGGCGGACATTTTCACGTATATATTGGGTAGCATATCAACGGTATCCATACGTATATTGTAGTACATAAAAAAAAGTATTTTATACCAAAGTGGATTCGTATAAATATACTACAACTATAAATCTAATATAAACGTATAGTAAAAACGTTTAATTAAAGGTGGATAAATTCTTAGTAATCGACGTTTATAAGGCGGACATTTTCACAAATATATTTGGTAGTACATCAACCGTATTCATACGTATGGTAGTACCTAAAAAAAAACGTAATGTATACCAAAGTGTGCTGCCTGGGTTTGTTTGCAAAAAATGACGTATGGACTAATACTGACAATACGCATCTGTATTTGACAATTACTGGTTTTTCCATAGCCATGCTACTTACTTTAGTACTTATAATGCGAATGAAAATGAATAAAATCATGTTAAGTTATAAAATTGAATTTCTCGTGTAATAGGAAACATAATGGAGTAAATAAAAAAGAAATTGTTAAGAGAAGATGAGGCTAAATTGTGATATCAATGCGAACTTGATAATGTAACTGTTGCACTTTACAGGGTATTACAACTTTTATGAAAAAATCACGCTATAGTTGCTAAACCCTGTATTACGAGATAAGAAAGAGGGTTTTATGCAACCCTTAGCACACCAATGTTCTGGAAAAGACAACCTGTCATTAAAAAAAAATCGTCCAAAATCAGACAAGTGGTTTTAACAAACATTTACTTTAAAGTTTTTGTTATTTTTTAATGGTGCGTTAATTTATTGGGGTAGTGTATTATCTCCGAGACCTTTTTAAACGGTCGCCCCAACAAATGCACTGCCCGGAAAATGCGTTTCACGGCACCCCAACAAAAATTATTTTTTTTTTTATTTTCATTTTGTTTTTTATTTTTATTTTTATTTTTATTCCAATTTTTTTATTTTATTTAAATTGATTAGGTACAGGCAGACTTTTTTCTGTTTTGGTGTGGGGATGGTCTAATCTCACTCATGAACTCAGATGATTGTTACTAAATTTAAAATTTATTAAAGTAAATACAAATATTCTTTCTAATATTCTAATAAAAAAACCTAACTAATTTACTCAACCCGTACAGCCTTAATCCATCGTTGGTTACTGCGCAATTTTTTAAACAAAATGAGAAAAATAAAAAACAAATTACCTAACCTGTGCGACTTAAAGCCATAAAAGGTTGCTTCGCAAAAAAAATTATACATAAAAACGGAAATTAAAAAAAAAACAACTAAATCAAGTACCATGTGCTGCCTGGAGCCATAGCAGGTTGCTACAAAAAAAAAAATATATTTAACATGAGAAATTAAAAAAAAACTTAACTACCTAACTCAACTACTTATTTTACCTAACCTATGAGGCCAGGAGATATTAATTAACCTTTTTTTTCTAAACCAACTCTGACAGAGATGAAATCTGCATCTGGCATTAATTTTGTCGGGCGGATATTATTATGTCGTAGGCTATTATGTCATGAAACGCATTTCTTTGGATGGACGCATTTATCGGGTCAGTCTTTTTAAACACATAATATGGTCGTTACAAGGAAAAATTGTTAACAGGTAAGTGGCAAACATCTTTAATAATAATAATAATTTCTTACCTTATTGTTTGCTGTATTAAAACAAAAATAAATAAAAATATTTTTGTATTTTAATATTTTTTGTCCCTAATAATAAGGTACCTACGACGCCGTCATACAATTTAATAATAACATGAAGTCTAACTTACTTCCTGGACAAATCTCGTACAAAAACAAATGAAATAAAATGTAATACAAAATTTTAAATTATATACTTAGTTGAAAACACAGGCATGAACAGAAAATATTATGGTACCCACACCGAAATAGAAAGTTTACCAATTTCATCCCAAAATATTCTTCATATTTTATCGAATCCTCTTTTAACTTTTGTCTATTTTGATTCTTGTCTTCTATGAAGTGTTAATCCACACTTTCTCAATATTTGTTCTTTACTATTTTTACTCTGATTGTAAGAAGTTTTCGTAACCTGTCAGAGTTGATATTTATAAGTGTTTTAGTTATTTTCAACTGGTTTACATAAACAGGAAGCTTTCGATTTCTTCCTCATGATTATAGACAATTTCTTTTTGACTAATGGCCAAAACACATTTGCAGAATTAAATCCGTTTTCCTTTATTCATGATAAATTTATAGTAGAATTGTTTCAGGTTAATAAAATTAATTTTACCTGAAATAAAATGAAATGATTCTTTTTTACATACATTTCAGTTTAGAAAAACAAAATTTTCAAATAAAAATTAAAAAGAAACAAAATGTTATATAGAATACAAAATAAAAAAATCTTGACTTTCCTATTGAGATATTATAGACTTTTCCGGTTATTTTGTACAACCTATTGCAGCACCTCTATAAATGTTTAGAGGATAAACTAAATATATATATATATTTTTCACATACATGTAACTCGAAACATTTTTCTATAAATATTCATTGAAAACTAAAATACTGAAAAATTTAAATTTAGCACTTTTCCTCCAATTTTATCATTACGGTCCATTTTAGAAAAATCGTGTAAGCTTTTTATATGATTATACAAAATTCTAGGGATCGATATCGCAAACAACTTTTAGTTTAACAATTTTCTTAAAAATCAGAATTTTGCACATTTGGTCAAATTTCTCGAATAAGGACCATTTCAGGAAAATTAGAAGTAACTTTTATTTGAACAGTTTTATTCTCTAAACATAAATAACAGATATATTCCCAAAAATATAAAAACGACCTCCTATAAAGTACCCCCCAGATGTTCCGACTTTGTCCAAAATCTAATCATTTCAATCAAATAATTTATTAATAAATCCATTTTCATAAAAGATAGAATAATCCATAAATCGATTATTTTTATAACCCCTATCGGTCGCTAGCTTTTATCCAAGCATTTAACTCCAAAATTTAGAGATTCGAATTTTTTGATCCCGTTATCTTTGAAACCGCATTCGATTAAATAAATAATAATAAATATTGCTAGAATTTGGATTTTTTAGTGAACGAAAATTTTGTTCGAGTTGTTTAGGGGTTTATAATGTAACATTTTATTAACAATGTACCAAACTCCCTTAACTTTAGTATTTTTTTGCTTATACTAGATCATATTGTGCGTTTTACTTTGCTTTAAGAGTTAAGATTCAAATATCACTTTCGATTTGACCGCAAATAAGATGAACCTTGAAATTTTAAGTAGGTCATCCTGTATTTCATCTAATATTCTTATAAAAAAACCTTATAAAAATAAAATTTAGCTAGCAACTATGCTTCTTTACTTTTTATTTATCTACCAAAAAGGGCTAAAAACCACCTTTAGTAAATATTCTTATAAAACTACTTTTTAAAAACAAAATTTCGTTAGCAACAATGCCTATTTATTTCTTATTTAAATTAAATATTCAAAATTTTACCCTTTTGTAAATTTATGTAAGTAATACCAAATCTGTTTTCTGAAGATGCTTAATATTTATTGAAGTATTCAGCCCAAAGGATCATGGCGCTTTATGTCAAAACGTTAATAAATATTTACCGCTGAAAACGAATATATTTTTTCTTTCAAAACATTGGTACTTGTATTATAAGTATATACAATTTTTCAAGATACATCGTGGCATTTTGAACTTAAAATTGAATAACTAGAACACTTTAAATTGCTAAAACACCAACAAATAAATCAAAAAACAGCTGTCAATGGTGATTAAACTCAGGCGGAGGTGAGCGTTGAATGGAAAAATCGGAGCAATTCGGGTGGCGTCATGCAAACAATGATTTTCAATTGGTGGGTTACTTGATGTTAAAATAAACAACATGCGCAGTGTGCAATGTTACATCTTCGATCTCTTTAATCTAAGCAGATAACATATTCTGGGAAGACTTTGTAATTTTTAAGTCTTCTTTAAGAATAAATGGTTTTTAATTGATGTTTTTGTAAATATCTTTTAAAATTTGCAGGCAACTTCTCAAAGTAAATATAATTCCTGTTTATTTATTAATTGTTATTACCATTACCAAACTAGGACTAGTGGGTTCATAATATTAGACAAATATTGGCAGAATAATGTATTTTTAAGTAAATATAATTTGTTTATATATTGCTAGAAGTTAACGAGTAAATAATGAAATGCACAACTTGATTTTTAAAGCCCGATTAGTACTAATCGTTTACATAAGGTAAGTAAAATTTTATTTAAAACAATATAATATATTGACGTTTTCTTTCAAATATTTTCTATTTTCTGATTCTACATAAGTTTCAAAATACATATCCCCTTGGCGACAATAATTAAAACAATGGAAAGTTCTTTTTTTTTGGATTTATTGCCTAGGTGTATAAACCTAATATGCCAGTCTCAGTTTGTGTTTAAATTCTCAATCATGTGTGTTCTGTGTAGGCTTTGTTACTGATTCCCATGCACTTTTAATTAGAAACCAACAGTGAATGGTCGAGTGGGGAATCCTGCCAAGGCATCAGAATTAATTTTAAATAATTAAATTAAATGAAAAAATCCCGGCCAACGGAACCCTTGGATCCACAGGCAGAGACTCTACCACTGAGCCACCCACCCCCTTGGAAAGTTCTTACTTTTATTAAGATTGAGTCCAGTGGTGTCTCTTGAAGTAGTATTCTTTATTACCAATTTTTGTCATCCTATTAAAAAAGTTCCAAGTATTTTCTTACAATCCCAAGCTTAGCAAGTATATTGGGAGGCAAGCTATTTGGCAATAAGGCTAAGCATGAAGGTCAGAAGTCATGCAGGGAGCTAAAAAGCAAAGCAAGAAACTACTAAGCAGTAAGGTACTCCAAATAAATTCACAGGTTACCATAAGAATGAGTACTACCTATACAGAAAAGCCTAAAACAATATATTATCATTATTCACTTTCTTTAGTAATGATCATGAATTTTGGTCGAGAAAACTTACCATGTATGGTGAGTGGTTTAGAAGTAGATTAGTTTTATTACAAAGTATCCACTAAATGTGTTAGCATCTCTGTTTATTACTTATATCAAAACTAATTAAGTAATCTTTCTTTTAGGGCTGATTTAATCCGAAAATTCATCGAGAAATAGGGAAGCACATGTTCCAATTCAGTAGCCAAAAAATGAAAGAGGTTGTAAAAAGAGACAGTTAATCATAAGACAAAATGGAGTAATTCATGACCAATAGAAAAGTAGATATTGACCTTTACTTTAGGACGAAGCCTGAAGAAAAAAGAAGAAGTGAAAATAAAGAAGAATCTTGAAAGACTGCATTGTTGTACAGAGACTGTGTTATGGTAATAATAACAAAAATTAAATAAATGTTTAAATTAATTTTAATTAGTTTCATTTATTAAGGCAAGTACCAGAAAATTTTCTCTTTTAAAATTAAATGGAATTGTTAGTTAAAGTTGCACAAAATAATAACAAAAATTACTTAAATGTACTTTTAAATATAAATTACTTTCAACTTGTAACATAACATAATGATTTATTTATTACTACCTACTTCAGATAATTACCAATAAGCTAGCTACTTTATTCTAAGGTAATAAAGCTTTAATATTGGTATTTTTTATATTGTCTTTTAATCCCAATGCAAAACATTGACTTAATGTACATTTTAGTTATTTGGTTTTAAACATGGTGTGAAAATATCATAATAAGGATTTTATAACAAGGGCTTGGTTTAATTTAATAAATTTTAAATAAACAGTTGACGGTAATACTTCACCAATAGGTACTTCAAAGGTGTTAGTTCTCATTCGCTTCGGAAAATTGTAGTTACATGTTATAAAGTTATTGTGAGATTTTCTTGAAAGTATTGAAGCAAATACGGTTTTAAGTGAAAAATGTAAACCTTTAATTGTAATTCAGGGTTTTACATTCTGTTATCAAAAATTATTAGCTAAATGTACGGTGAAGATGTGACAATGTACAAAACAAAATTGTAAATCTTTTTGAAAACAAATTGTGTTAGTGATGAAATAATTAAGTCGGTGTTAAATCACAACCATGAAAAGTTGCCGAAGGAAATTTTAAACAGGCAAAACATTAGCAATTTTGATAAACTTGCTTCATTGAGTGATATGTGTGAAAAACCTGTAAAACTTATTCGGAAAGAAACAAAAACTATGGAAATAGATTCCAGAACAACTAAGGATGTGGAGCGAATTCGCAGAAACATTCATAGTACAAGATCGTCAAATGGTCTAATACAGGTTCCATAACACATCACAACATTTCAAAACTTAATTGAATCTGTTCCTATCTTCACAAATAAAAATGAAAATTTCGTACTGAGAAACGATAAGGAAAATAACATAATAACATTTTCCTGTCAAACTAATCTCAGTTTCTTGTCATGTTCTGCAGATTTATACGTAGATGGTACGTTTTAGTACTGTCCAAAATATTTTCTCCAATTATTTACAATTCATTGTTTAATAGATAATAACTACATTCCACTAGTTTTATGTTTACTTTCTAACAAACTCTCTTTCTTATAATATCTTGTTTTTCAATATTTCAATATCAAGAAGAATGTTTAAATCTAAATACTCGTATTTCTCTAGCTCCTAAAACAATAACTGCAGATTTTGAAATTGCAATTCATTGTGGTAGTATCCGCTAGTGATTGGAAATTCCTATTTAACTGTTTTATTCCCAATTAAGTATTATTTTTAGGGAAAGAAATATAAAATTGAGTATGGTCGGCATAAAAATGCCTCAGTGATTTGTAAAATTCAAAAGTGTAGATATTGAAAACGGTCGGTCCCAAGACAGAGCCTTGAGGAACACCATTCTCAACTATCAAATATTGCAATACTATTTTGTCCACAACAACAGCTTGCTCCCTTCTCTGAAGATAGCTGCTCAACAGCCTACCTGCATTATCAGAGAAACCAATGTAATGAAATATGGCCAGCAATAGTTCATGTTTTATTCTATCAGAAGCTTTGGTAAAATCTAATAGTACAAGTACTGTTAATTCATTACGATCAATTGCCCTAAGAATCTTATATCTTGCCGCCATATAGTAGTAACATTATGTCCTGTATCCATCTGAGGAAAATACATTTGCACCCGCCTGCAGCTGTTTATCCTTCATTAGTTTTTTCCAATCTCAAATATTTGGAATGTTGTATCAAAACCAGTAAACGCATGTAAAAGCTTAATTTTGTTATAAATTTTACTATCCAGGAAGGCTTGAATTCAACGAACATGAGTTTGAGTAGATAACTCTAATGTTATTAGGGAAGTACAGTTTAAAACCATGGTTTTTAACATGATGTAAGAAACGAATTAAAAAGTATGTATCTTCTTCCAAAGTAACGGTAGTATTGAAATCTGCATCTCACATTGCCAAACATTTTTTCTGACGAATAAACGTCATACCAAATATATCGTAGCATCGAAATCAACAACAATTTTGCTATAATTATAATTATGAACTGTAAGTTGTTATGTACAAGTATTTATCACTAGCCTTCCAAAGCATACGATGAAGGATCCACCCTATAGAAAGTACTCGGTATTAGCTTAAGTCTCTAGAACACTTTTTATATTGCAAATACGGAGGTGTAGCTATAAAATAACGAGACTATTGCAGTAAAACATTTTATTTTAAATTTATACATTAGGATGTAGATTACGATGTTAAAATATGACCGTCTAATTTCGTAAAATATGAGACCGTCTAATTTCGGGACACCCTGTATATTTGGTTTACCTTTTCTTGACCCTAAAGATGTTGGGAAAGTTTACACTTTTGGCTTGTCTAAAATTAAGCCAGAAAACGACAGAATAACCCAATTCTGCGACTATCTTATATAAAATTATATAGATGACAACTATACGTTTCCGCCACATGTTTAGGCAGAACATTCTAAAACCTTACAAAAGGACAACAAATCTTATCACTTTAGGAATAACCAATACTTTTATCTCAGTATAAACGTATTTTTAGATGTACTTTTACAATTTCAAATAGATACATACATAAAAATAAATAGTGTACCTGTACATGTTATACCAAAATATCACACCAACGTATTAAAAAAACAAAATTTTATTTTTTTTTTTTTTTTTTTAATTTGGTGTCATCGGCGTCGACTACTACGGCCATTAGCCCCGTGTTCTGTGTAGGCTTTGTTACTGTTTCCCAGCGCCACTTTAGGAACAGCACTGTTAATTAGAACCCAACAGTGAATGGTCGAGTGGGGAATCCTACCAAGGCATCAGAATTAATTTTAAATAATTAAATTAGATGAAAAAATCCCGGCCAACGGTGGGATTCGAACCTGAGACCTTCCGATCTCAAAGTCATGACTCTAACCACTGAGCCAAAATTTTATTAAAATTAAAATTAAATGTTTGCTAAAAATAAATACTTATAATATTGTGATAAAATGGTAAAAGCGTAAATGTGCACTTATTTACCTATTTATATACAGGGTGGCTCACGCTCAACGGGACGGAGCTTTATGGGAAAACGACCAAAGATATAAAAAATTCGTTTGGGAGGAATACGTAGGTTACAGACGGCTACAATTTAAAATTTGTTAGATGTATACAGGATGTCCCACATAAGAGAAAATATACAAAGTTATATTATTTTTAATGGAACACCCTGTTTTTTATTTTAGAATTAAAAACTACATCAAAAATAATGTCAGTTAACTAAAGGTTCCCTATTACTATTATTATTAGTTTTCGATTTATTTGAATTTTTAAGGAAAAAAAGTTTCCCAGAAATTAATTGTTTACTCTTGTTTGAATAATTTTTAATGAACTAATTTTTTTTTCTTATGTGGGACATCCTGTATACATCTAACAAATTTTAAATTGTAGCCGTCTGTAACCTACGTATTCCTCCCTAACGAATTTTTTATATCTTTGGTCGTTTTCCCATAAAGCTCCGTCCCGTTGAGCGTGAGTCACCCTGTATAAACAATATTTGTATTTTTACAATAAGCACATGAAATAAATTTTACTTTTTAATCACGTGTGTTTTATTTTTTATTAACAATATATCTCGACCGAAGGGTCTACATTTTTTAAATGTAAACTCTAAATTATTACCTTAATATGACCAGAAATTGATTTGTTGCCAAATAAGGTTTATAAAACAAATACAATTCTCAAACAGTTTTTCAAGAATTTTAGCACAGAATGGCAACGTTGCTGCGGAATTGACCTAAAATGGTATTAATAATCTGTAAATACCTTTTTTGAGGCCGGATGCTACCTTTTCTTGGTCAGGTAGAAGTTAATTTGTCGGGATGCAATTCGGATGTCGCCCCAACGGGGTCTTGTGAAACTTCCTCATGTTGCCAATCAAAGATTTATTTTTTTTTTAAATTATACACAATAAGTACAAAAAATATGTTTCTATTTAAATTTGTTTATCGCCAACCGTCAATAAAGCCAATTATTACCATAGCAATTTGCGGAAGTAAACAAACACTTTATTTCATTGTAAAAATATTTTATCTGTCGCTATTTATCAACATAGCCGTGACCGTCTGGCAGAAATAGTTTGTAACTGATATATTTTGTATTCGCTGTTGTTTTTCTGTTTGTTAACTTTTTCATACTAAAAGGTTATGTTATAGCATCTCCATTTTTATGAATTATAATTATTTACGGTTAGCGATAAAAATTTATATAGATCAACTTGCAGAACAATATGGCCACACAGTTATTCGATTACCTCCTTAGCTTTGTACATTTAACCCAATTGAAATGATATGGGCTATTGCCAAGAATTATTATAACCAGCATATTGGCAGGGATGGCAAAATTGTTTAAGTATATGAAGGGAAGCACTACAGACTGTAACCCCCCCAATTTTATTATAATTTGAACGGGAGGATATTTGTCCTGTAATTATTGATTTTAATGATGATAGCCATAGTGATTTTTAATCTATTGATTTATATAGGAAAAACTACTTCCACAAGCTTCTAAAATTGTATATAGGTTTATTGAATTTATTATTTTAAGTGTTAAAAATGGAGTTCAAATTAAACATTAGTTTTTTTTATAAAATGTTTCTTGAGATCCTCGAATTTTGTAGCAACATCTATTTTCATGAGTTTATGGCACGCATTGCAAATTTTATTGCATTTACTATAATGCAGATTTCCTTTAATTTCATTTTAGCCGGTAACATCAAAAAATTGTTAGCAATAAAAATTTGTAACTTTGTACACAAACTCTACATTTTGTCAAGAATTGCGATAAATGTTGAGTTAGGTACAAAGTTACAAACTTATTAACTACAGATTTATATTTTGAAAAGTAAATGTACAAAAAGAACATACGAGTATATTTTATATTGCAACACTCTTTCGTCGCTCTTTTTGTACTCAATTAGTCCTGCAATCCTGGAGTAATAAAAAAAGGCAGAGGCCAGAGTCAGACGAACGCGGTTATACGAGATACCTTATATACTCATAACAGAACAATGCAACGTGACATGAAACATTACGTTTTTGAAACTTCAAATTGTTATAAAAACAAAAATAAAAAACCGCGGTGGCGCCTGTCGGCCCTAGGACCGACGACTGTCGACGCTTCGACCGGCGCCTTTCGGTGCCAGAACCGGTGTCTACCGGCGCTTGTAGGACCGACGTCTACCGGCGCTTGTAGGACCGACGTCTACCGGCGCTTGTAGCACTGGCGCACCGGGAAATCGTCCAGTTTCCCGATGGGCCCATCCGCCCCTGGATATGGTGGTGGGATATTAGCCGAATCGAATGTCAGTGATAAATCCAAAGTGTATAGCGATAGCGGAGGTATCGTAGTTACTGTTGATGAGGGGTAAAGATGGGAACGTAATTAAAGATAAATCGATATTTCAATAGTATATTTCGTTGACTTTTTTATAAAAATTAATTAATCAGTCTGACATTTTTACACTCTACAGAGTGATTCTGTTTCGGGATATATAAACTATTAACAAATTAACAATAAAATAACTATTTCCTACATTCTCCCCCCTTTTCCAAGATTGGAAAATAGATTGAAAAATGGTGAATATTCAAGTATCAATTCCAGAACGAACTGGCAATTTTGAAAGTCTTCCGGATCTGGTATATGTTTCTGTAGGTTTTTCTTTCTTGCATTTCTTATCTTGTCTGATTTCCGCCTCTCCTTTCTCTCTTCTTTCTTCTTCGTGTTGTGAATTTTCTGCCGTTCTTTCTTCTAAATTTGGATGTTTTTCTAGATAACGTGTTTTTAACCCTTGAGAATCCGTTTCACATATTTCGAGTGGAAATAACCTCTGAAATGGTCGAATGAGGTTCCCATTCATAGTTTTAACTTTAGCTACTCTGGGCACTTTATCTTTTCCTGGATATACCTCAATTATTTTTCCTAAAGGCCAATCTCCACGTTTTTTAGTGTCATTTCCGATATAAACTACATCACCAACCTTTAGGGAACTTTGTTTTCTATGACCAACGTTGATTAGTTTAGCTAAGTATTCTCTTCTGAATCGTTGTCTAATGTTGTCTCGAACTTTTTGTATATGTCTCACACGTTTAACTAAATAGGTTCGATCAATAGCGTCCAAATCAGACACTTCACAGCTACTCCCTATGTCATTTAGGAAGGTAGAGGGACTTAGGGGAATAAAGTTGTCTTCTTCGGAAAGGTATGTAAGAGGTCGGGCATTGACAACGGCTTCTATGTCACACAAAATTGTCATTATCTCTTCATAATTAAATGAACTTCTTCCTAAATTTCTTCGAAGTATATCCTTAACTAGTCTGACCATAATCTCCCACCATCCTCCCCACCAACAGGCAGTAGGTGGATTGAAAATCCATTTGATTTGCTTTATATTCGTATATTCGATGATTTTAGTCCAGTCTATTTGATTAAAAAGATTACTGGCACCTACAAAATTGGAACCGTTGTCCGTATAAATAGTTGAGACTCTGGATCTTCTTGCTAAAAATCGTCTTAAAGCCATTATAAAACTATCAGTTGAAAGAGATTTTACCAATTCCAAATGTACCGCTCTGTATACTGCACAGGTGAATAAAACAATCCAAGCTTTGCCTCCTTCTTTTAGATATAAGGGTCCAGCCAAATCTATACCTGTGACTTGAAAAACAGCTGCACATGTAATTCTTTCCTTTGGCAGGGGTGCAAACTGAGTATCTGCACTTTTAATGTTATATCTTCTACAAATTATACATTTGGATATCACCATTTTAACAGTTTTCCTTGCTCGTAAAATCCAGAACCGTTCTCTTAATATAGATAATAATATTTGTACTCCAGCATGACTATGAACATTATGTTGATATTCTATTAGCCTATGGACAATTTCGTTTTTAAATGGTAATAGAATTGGAAATTTAAAATCGTCATTATCTTCAGCAAGAACTAATCTAGTTTTTATTCTAATAATACCATTTTCATCTCTGAAGGTTTCTAAGTTTTTCATTATTTTAATTTCTGTACTAAAACTCTCTGTCTGAACCATTTTCAATAGCATAATTTCGGCTTTATTGACTTCCTCGAACGTAAGAACACCAAATATTTTTGTATTATTTTTCTTCGTGTTATTACAAAAACGAAACATCCAAGCTATCATCCTCAAAATTTGATTGTATTTGGAAAAATATAAATACTTATCAATAATTTGAATTTCAGATACCATAATAACGCTTACAGATTTCTTCATTTCTGCATTTACTTCTTTTTCAGAATAAATTATTTCGTTGCGTGGCCATTGTTCAATATTCTCTTTTAACCATGTAGGACCTTCCCACCATTTGCTTTCCAGTAATGTTTTGACACTACATCCTCTAGAGGTGACATCTGCTGGATTGATGGAACCTGGAACATGATTCCATTCTTCAATCTGACTACATAGTCGGATTTCCTTAACTCTGTTTCCAACAAAAGTATTCCAGTTTGCTTTGTTTTAATCCACGTCAAGGCTACCATTGAATCACTCCAATAATAAGTCTTTATTTGTTCAAACAATGGTATCTTTTTTATAGATTGACATAAACGTATTCCAATTACTGTAGATAGCAATTCAAGTCTAGGCAGAGTTAATTTCTTAGGAGCTACTCTAGATTTTGCCTGAACTAACTGAATAGATACCTCTTCTTGTCTCTTAGCTCTAAGGAATATGCACGTACCTACAGCTAATTTGCTAGCATCGCAAAATACATGTAATGACAGATTATCCGCCTCTGATAAATTTAAAAATGTACAAATCGTTCTAGGAATTTTGCATAAGCTTAATAAATGAACTTCATTTATCCATTTCTCAAATTTAGTTTTGATTTGCACAGGCAGTTCTTGATCCCAATTTAGCTGAGCGTCCAAGTTTCCTGTAACAACAACTTTGGTGTGAGACTGACTGGGCAAGTGTACCCTATGGGATCAAAAATCTTCTGAGCCGTAGACAATAAACCACGCTTAGTTCTCTGGATGCTTTGTGGATTATTTAGAATATTGAGGTCACAGAAGAGTACATCCAAGTTTACATCCCACAACATTCCTAAAATAGGAGATATATTTGGTTTACTTACTTCTCCCGAACTAATAGTTGGTGTATGAACCCATTCTCTTAAATTAAATTTGGCTAATGACATGAGTAACTTAGAATCGTTAATAAACTTTTCCAATTCGTGTTCATTTTCAACACTTGTGACACAGTTATCGACATAAAAGGATTCTTTAAGTTTTTCCGCCGTTGTTCTTAAATTCTCTGGTGCCTTATTCAAATGGTAAGCAATAGTGGCTGCCAAAAGAAATGGACTGGATTTGACACCAAAAACTACTCTGCAATGCCTCGCTTCTTTCATGATACCTTGCTGATAGTCTTTCCACCAAAAAAATCGTAAAAACTCCCTGTCTTTTGGTGTTACACTTATTTGAAGGAAAGCCTTTTCAATGTCAGCTGTTACTCCAATACGTGATAATCTAAATTTTAGTATTAAAGGAGGTATGAGCTCTAACAAATTTGGACCTTTTTCAAGACAGGCATTTAAAGAATTACCATTAGAGTCTTTTGCTGATGCGTCGAATACAGGCCGTACTCTGGTTGTAGTACTCGATTCTTTGAATACTGCGTGATGTGGTAAATAATGTACATCAGTAGAATTTACTTCTTCATCTATTACTGTTTCAATTATTCCCAAATCTTCCCACAAAAGTAACAGCTCATCATAATCTTTTATCATTTCTTTCTTCAAAAGATTTTGAGTAGTAGATACTAACCTCTTTTGCGCTAAATGCATATTACTGAATAAATTCGGATGACCCTCTATCCAAGGAAGATGTACTTCATATCTACCTTCGTCATTGCAGATCACCGTTTCGTTAAAATGCTTTATTGTTTGTTCTTCGTGAGCTTCTTTTGTCTTAACTTCTATTGGATCCTTAATTCCTAAGACATCTAAATTCCATAAGTCCACTAAATTAAAGTCAGAAAACCCAGAAAAAAGGTGTAGGTTGGAATTATTTTCAAAATATTTACATGTAATCGTCCAACCTAGTCTTGTCTCTATGGCAACTAAACCATTACTGAGTATTTCTGTTTTGCCAGTAAGAAGCGTTCCGAAAATATCGGCCCCTAACAGCAATTCTATTTCATCAGGTGGATGGTTAACGGCAGCGTCATTTATTATAATATTTTTCTGTTTTAAATATTCTATGCAATCCATATCCTTGATTCTTGGGATATAGTTACATATTTTTGTTTGTTCTAAAGCAGAAATTGTACCTTTAAAATTATTATTTAGACTTTGTATAGTAAAATCATAGACTGCATGGATGGTGGGAGATGATTGCTGTCCTCCAAAAACACCCTGTATTATAATTTCTTCTCTAGATTTTTGTAAATTTAATTCGTTGGCACAATGCTTTACAATATATGATCTCTGTGAACCTGAATCACACAAAGCCCTAACGACCTTAACTTTATTATTATTATTTACAACTTGAACAATAATGGTTTGCAATAGTACTTGTGAAGAAATATTACTTGTTAATACGTTTTTTACTGAATTATTATCTTGACTTTTAGAATTATCAGTACTAGTTAAATCTTTTCTTTGAACTAAGTCAGGACACATGATTGGATAATGTTTTCGTGAACATATTAAACATTTTATAAAAGATTTACACATTCGGGTGTTGTGATTTAGTTTTAAGCATGAAAAACAGCCTCTTTTCGAAGAAATTTTTAATTTTCGCTCTTCCAAAGAAAGTTTTTGAGCTTTTAAGCAATCCTGACTATTGTGAGTATTACCACAAAATATACAGATTGGAATTTTCTTACCAAATTTCATATCCTTTGAGTCAGTAGAATAAAGTGCGGCAGCAGTGTAGATTTCTGGATTACCTTGTTGAAGTTTCAATTTCCTTTGCTGATTTTCCTTGACTTTATTCCCCATCGAAGAATAGTCTTCATGTTGGAATTGAATTTGTGCCCTGTTAATTCTTTGTTCGGCTTCAACTTCTCCCTTTAGAAAATCTAATAACATAGATAAATTATTATTATTGTAAGAATTCATATCCATGTCGCCTTGTAAAGATGTGACATTTTGTAGCTTATTGAACTTGCGTTGTCGCTCCCAAATAATTAGCAAGTCTTCTGGTAGTGCTGATTCTACTAGCGGTAACAACATAGCTGCGTATTTGTCACATGTGACCCCAAGTGATTCTAAAGCATTCAGTTGAGTTAACAATTTATCGTAGAGAGTAGCTAGATTCGTACCTGATTTGTTTGACGTAGCTTGTGTTAGAACTACATTTAGCAATTCCCTGACGTATACCTCAATAAGCATATCATCCCTAGCAAATCTGGCCTTTAGCTGTTCAATAACCTTAACGTAACTGGCTTCGTGAGGTGGGAAACTTTCTACCAATGCCCTTGGAGGAGATTTTTCTTCAGTAGCTTGTATCAAATACAAAAACTTATCTTCTACGTCGATTTCGGGATCTTCGTGAATTTTTCTAAATTGTCCCCAGAAACCTAGCCATTGCTTAATATCTCCATTAAACTTCTTTAATTCTAGTTTTGGTAAGTTAAAGTTTCTCTTACTTCTTCTACTGGTGGAACTTTGTGTGTCTTTTGATACTTATTCTTGTTGGCAATCATCATTGGTTATTCTAAATTCACAGGTGGTTTTGTAATCGATCAATTGATTTCTATATTGTTGAACTTCTTCAAATTCTTTTCTTATGGAATCGATAGTGACCGTTGAGGAAAGAAGTAATTCATTTATCTTCTCATCGGCCGTAAAAAGTCTTTCACTGATGTCTTCTAATTGTCGTAACAGTGAACATATATTTTTCTTGCTCACGATTTCTTGTTTGAGGTACTCCTCTATCTGCTTCGCATTTTCTGTGAACAATTCTCTTAACATTTTTCTTTGTAGCTTTAAGTTCTCCATCTTTAAGGTCCTGTCACGGTCGCCAAAATGTTGATGAGGGGTAAAGATGGGAACGTAATTAAAGATAAATCGATATTTCAATAGTATATTTCGTTGACTTTTTTATAAAAATTAATTAATCAGTCTGACATTTTTACACTCTACAGAGTGATTCTGTTTCGGGATATATAAACTATTAACAAATTAACAATAAAATAACTATTTCCTACAGTTACCACATATTCACTGTGAAAGCACGGCTATGCCTATTATAAAATAATAAGCACTGTTTATTAGTAGTGTGACTTAAAATGAGATCATTCAATGTATTGCTGATGAAATCACAGAAACCATTGTTGAACAAGTCACGAAAAGTAGATATAGCATAGTGTTCGATGAAACGACATATATGAATCTTTCTTCCCAAATGCCTTTAATTGTTAGATGTGTAGACAATGATGATAAAATCCTAAAAATATTTTAACCTTTATTGATTTTACCAAAATAATTACGACGAATCAGCTGCCTCTTCCTCGAATGCTTCTTTGGAGCCAGTTCTTTCTGGAAATATTTTGGCAAATACAGTAGTAAAGTTATTACGAAAATATAGTAAATATATAAATATAATAAAAAAATGTTGATATAACCCATTGTGGTGGAATTGGGACAGACACGTGTAATTTAATGATAGGTGAGCAGAAAAAAGCAGTAGCTTGGCTTAAAAAATACCTCCTAAACGCAATTAAATGTCACTGCAAGAGCGATTCGTTGCTCTGGTCTATTTTTATATTTATTTTTTTGTGGTATCGATTTTGAGTAGTTTTATTCTTATTAATATTATTTAGTTTAGTTTAACTTTCTTCAAATAATATCTTTTACATTGGCTATTACAGAATTGAATGTGTATTCATTGTTTAATGATACTATAATGCTAGTGTAATTTCTTAAGCTTTAGGTAGGTACTTTAGCCGTATTAAAACAAAATTATTTGGGCATTTAACAATATTAATCTGGATTTTTAGCATAAAAAAAACAGAATTAAAATAATTTTGCGACAAATTTAAACAAGACATAAATCTTCTTGTACCACATGATACTTATAATTCACGTATTCAAGGTATTACATAATACATTGTTTGATAAAACTTCCAAATTTTTGATAAATTTATAATAGAAAGATCAATATCATCATATATACAGAAGCAGCAGACGTTTACTTTAGAATTTTACGTCTTTGTTTAAAAAATAATTATTTGATCACAGATCACACACTTTTCTGTTGTAATGTTTTAATAAAAGAATCTGTAATTTGTAGCGTCAAACCCGTTTAAATACAATTGTAGAACGCTATTAACAATGTGTTATTTAAATAATAAATATTTAATGTCAGGTGGTAGGAAAACATTAAAAAATATATGCAAATATTCGTATCGCAATTTTATATTTTATTTATCTAAACTTACGGTATACAATGCAATATTTTATTTTTATAGAATTTCTATCAAGAGAAGTAAAAATATTTAAACAATGGCAACAAGGAGTTTCAAGAGTCTAATAAATTATGTCACAAATAAATATGAGCATACCTATCTTGATTAAAATCTTTGAACTTATTATTTTTTATCATATATACTGTCTTCCTGCGAAGTAAGTAATTTATTACTTAACAATTATGTGCTTTTTAACACAAAACCCGTTGCATCTGATCAATAACGCTACCCTTTCCTCATAACTAATTAAATAATACTAAATATATCACGAATATTCACGAGCGTTCACGACCATTCATAAACGTAGTCAAATTACTAAAAATCTAATCGTGTAATCGTGATTTTTTGTTAATAATTTTATAATTATTTTACGTCTTATTCTTGATAATATAAAATTTGTAAAATTGTTATTTATATTATTGTATGCGTGCATAATAATGTGTATATTAGTAATTGTTTCAGTTTGTTTCGACAAAATAGTTAGATCTATTAACAAATTATTATAAATATAATAGTTTTATTTACCTATGAAGAGTACGGATACTTTTTCACTTCGTTTTTCACAATAAAAACACGTCTTCATCGTAATTTGTTGACACAATTAAATGACAAATGGAAATAGAGGTTATGTTAAATAACATCCGGTCCGCCATATTATTTGCCCAAAATGGCCAATTTTTCGGAACACTTTTTAAACGACTATATCCTATTCAGTCATTACGTTCGGTCTGCCAAGTTCCTTTAACTCCTTTAACACTTTTAACTCCAAACGACCCTTTTAGCGTTAGGTTTAGTCCGATTAGTGACAGTTTAACACGCTTAAATGTCATTTAAATGCACCCTAAAATTTGTCCCGCTCCAGCCCCTGACTGACCGAACTCGCCTAGTAAAATAATACAGATCAGTGTTGTTACCTTAGAATATAAAGTAGTGAGTAGTCCTCTAGTCTTCATAGTAGTGAGAAAGGATAGTTACGCCAAGGTCAGTTAACCGGGATGGTTATCCACGATGGCTACTTGATTAGGTGCTTGATTACGTGCATTAGTATTTACCAGTGGTGTATCAAATTTATATTGTTTTAAAGTGTAATATTTATATTAGATTAAAAATTGTGTAAAACAAAGTCTTTTTAATAGTGGATAATTATATTTCAAAATGTTTACATTTACAACATTATTTTTAATGATTTATCAAATTTTTACCTAGTCAATTTTGTTTGATGATATTAGATTAATAGAAATAAAATGAAGAGTAATTGCAAAAGGTTTTGTTGAATGTCTTAGATATAGGTTTTTCTAAATACTCGTTCAACAATTTCTTTATTATTTTCAAACTTTTCCAAAGCAACATTTTCTTCTTTCTCCATAATCAATTTTTTTCTTGAGTTCCAGCATTACTCTCTTTAAATATTTGTTGGCTCATTTTCAAAACGTCGTTTTTAGCAGTCTTTGAGCATCTACTAGCACTACAACTAACCATTGCATTTATATATATTTTCAAACTTAAAAGTACTCATTTCTCTCAAGATTTTCATGTGAAATGTCATATGTCAACTTGTAAACAGTATTTTTAAAGCCAATGGGAATTCAAATTCTTGGGAGAATTTTAATCCTCTCGAAATAAACCAAAAGAAATACTCTGCGAGTTTTCACTGGCTTTAAAAATACTGTTTTTACGATGAAAATCTTGGGAGAAATCACTTTCTCTCAAGTTTGAAAATAGCCCCCCAGAAATTGCTGGCCGGTCGAGTTATTGTTGTGGCATCCATGTAAGCGAATACAATTGTCTTGAGATATTTGATGTGAGTCGGTGTTGTAAATTACGTGTTTTTAAGGCACTAATATACTTATCCATGTCATTTAAAAAAGTTTCTGTACTTTCATAATTTTTTAAAGACAAACTGAAGTAAATTTATATGTAGAATTTAAGATAAAGAGAATATTTTTAATTATTTTAAATCTAATTTTTGCACCAACTGCAGCAAATTCTCTCATTTTTAATTCATCTTTACAAAACCCTAATATGGTTACAACACTTTCACTCAAAGCACAATTAATATCTCAAATACGACCCTGCACATTGTTTACTATGTTATATATTTAGTTGTGGAATGTTATTTCCGATAATTTCTTCATATAAATATCTATTAGGTTGCTAAAAATGCATTCAAGCAACCAATGTTTAACTTTTAATATGTATAATATATTTAGTTTGCAAATGACATAAAAATAAATAAAACGTTGATTAAAACCACGATTAGCTGTTTGAAGGATTCGTCAACTTAATATGGCAGAAGTGAACCCGTATTGGACCACGTGACAGCGTCTCCCTACCATAGATATGAAGAGGGGGAGATAGGAAAATGGCTGCCCGGGTGGCAAGGAAAAACGTTTACGATAGCGTAAATGCGGGGGAGGATTTGAGTCTGCGCATTAGTTATAATGTTGTGACATTTGACATTTAGTTGTCTTGTGATTGTTGTTATTTTTAGCATTTTTTGTATGATTTTTAAAGTTTTTGTGAGTTTTGGAAAGTTATTTTGATCCCTAAAAACGTCCTAAAGACTTCTATAAACATGTTTAGTTTTATTCTGTCCAAATCGATGAAATAATTCCGAAGAACTTGTCATAAGTAAGTTTTTAACACCAATACAGACCCGTATTTAACAATTATTTTTGTATGAATCAATTAGGTATTTAATTATTGTTCTAGCCCAGTATCTATACTGGGGTTCTAATAAAAACCTTTTATGTAGTTATATATAATTATTCGTTTTTTATTTGTCTTTTAGGTTAGAAAAATAGGCTTAGAAATACAGTAAAGAAGACAGAAATGCAGATATCTAAACAAACCAAATGCGGTACAGATATCAAAAACGACAGCAGACGTATAAATGATGCAATGTTACACTCTTCCCCTTAGCAAGTTCTACCTGTGTTAAAGAAAAGAAATATGATAAGTACTGATGCTGGAACATTTTTACTGTGTCCTGAATGTTTTCAAATAGGTAGTTTTCTTAGAATTAATTGTCAATAAATGGCATGTAGTTGTTATAATTTGTACACCTGATACTCTTATCAAAATATCTACTTGTAATATGTTGTGTATGTTTTGTATTTCATATACTGCTATGGAATTTTTAAAAGGAAAAGTATACCTTATAATAAGTAGACCAAGGTATATTCTAGCTCAATAAAAAAATTCATAAAGTATAATAGTTAAAAAAAATTAATACTTTCCTAATACAAGACGTATTTCTAATCAGGCAATGATCGAGAGTTCTTTCAAAAATAATATAATTAAGTTGTATGTATTTTACTTATTTATACCTAAATGTTTTTATATATTTTACATTTACTTTTGACGACTGTAAACAACATATCGAAGGCAACAAGGCAAGACCTCATAAGTCGCAAAATCAAATTTTTCAGATCAAAAAAAAAAAAGATTCACAAGTGCATAGAACAATCGAAGGGGTTAGAAGCAAAAGGGTTTAAGTGACATTTCTTTTTAAATGAGTTAAGTGCATATTTCGTTATTTAAAACTGTTATTTTTTTGTTGCTAAAACGATACAAGTGATTTTTGATATCTTAACGACATTTGTCAGCTGGTAGAAAAAGCATGTTATTGAAAACGTGTAGTTTGTTTTAGGTTAAACAGTTTAAATCCACTTAACTCATTTATAAAAAAATATCACATAAACCCTTTTGCTTCTAACCCCTTCAATCCATTTTACTCTATAATGGGACTAATATTTAACCATATTTTGTTCAAAAATTACAATACTTCATTTATACAGTAGATGGAGTGAAATCTTTTAAACGAGATTATCATAAAATATAATTTTCAGTGGAAATGTTAGTTACGAGGTCCTGTATTGTGGCCCTCGATATGTCCAAAATAAAGAAAAAAGTCCAATTTAGATAATACAATAAATATTGTACAATTTTAAATAAAAAATCTAACCTTATTATTTTACAGTATCTATAAATTATAATAAAAAAAATATATAGATCCTTAGCGATTCAGCCAGTTTTAAATTAAATACAATTCATACAAATAATTATATTTTTATATATTTTGTAATTCTATATTATAATTGACTAACACCCAGTTGGAAGAACACTTATATAAATCTTTCAATATCTAATGATCGTATAATTTTATTAGACTGAACGTAATTTGATGTTCATATCATTAAGACAGATCACATTCTCAAACTCTGTCATAGTTTATCGTACCTATAAATTTTAAGGAATATTGTTGCAATCGGTTTTTTGTATCTGAGGTATGATATACATTTATATTAATATGTACACATTTTTTTTTAATTTTATATATGTATGTATTTGTTTTCTGTCTTTGTCAATAAGATGTATTTTTTCAACAATAAAGCAATTTGAATTAGGAACCTGCGCATATCAGGCAGAGACTCCTGTCACTCATAGCATCTAAATATGTGTCGATGTATGTAGTGGAGAGAGCAGTTGGAACCACATCAATGCTTTCTGACAGTGGTCTCCCTTTGTTATCTGCATGTTCCTATTAAACTTTGTTAAACTCATTGTAAGATATGCCTTCTTTGTTGAAAATTCCGTACCTGTCTAGTATCCTAAAGATTTTTTAATAATAAGTAGTTTTCTTTGAATTAAATATTATATATTCTTTGTATTTGTTAATGTCCTGAAGATTTTATTTCAACAACATGTTATTCAATTCTTATAATTTGTACCCCTAATACTATTATTAAAATAACTACTTGCAATATATGTTTTTTTTCAAGGATTTTCAAATGTTAGGTAATTTTCTTTGAATTAAGTGTCTAATTTATTTTTTAGTAACTTTAACACTTTTTTTTTTAATTAGTTGAATGGCTGTGGTAGGAACCAATTGGCCAGACTTTTGTTTCTGTTCAACGAATACTCAGTTACACCTGATACTATTATTAAAATACTTGCAATTTTTTTTAAATATTTTTGTATTCTGTAGCATCTTGCAAGATTTTCAAATAAAAGAAATAGTTCGAATAATAAATACCTAGTTTTGTTTTTTTCATTGGTCCCCAGCCTAAACTTAAATTTGCCTTTATTTCCAAGATTAAGTTTTGATAGGTATAATTTGATAAATATTTCACTCGTCTACAATATTCGACTCGATAGTGGAGTCGGTTAGCATCTGGTATTCATTTGTGGTCAGGAGATAACAATGGTTGTAATTCTATACCAAAAATGGTTTACTCTCTACAGGAAAGAATCGAAATAATTATCCTTTATGAAGAGGTTGGAAAATGCGCATGAAAGGCAGCATTTAAATGAAAGGCATCCTAATTGTAATGTAAGTCATATGTATATTCTCGATTTGGTAGTAAAGTTTTTGGAAACTGGCTCCATACGAATATTAGCAGAACAGACGGGAATATCACACGACACTGAAAATGCATAAATTTCATTCCTATAAAATGCAATTACTTCAAGAGCTCTACGAAAATAATTTTGATAATAAAATAGAGTTTTGTAAAACCATGTCTAATCAAGTCAACGCCAACCCCAATCTTCTGCTGAATATCTGTTTCAGTGATGAATCTTCATTTTTTTATAAATGACAATGTTAATAAACACAAATGTTCGTACTGGAGTAATGAACACCCGCATATTATTCAAGAAGGGCATACGCAATTATTGGTTTTTTACTTAATGAAGGAAACTTGCCAGGGGATCTGTCACTTTAATATGCTTGCAGATATTATTGATCCTCTTATAAACCACGAGCTAGAAACAAACTGATGCAGAAGGTAATTTAATTTTACAGGAGGATGTGTTACATTTCCAGCAGGACGCTGCTACACCTCATTTTTTCTTCTCGTCTGACAGAGATTTCCAGTCCCTTGGATTAGCAGAAGGGGAGCAATTGAATGGCCCCCAAGATTACCTGGTTTAACTCCTTTAGACTTTTTTCTTTGGGGACACCTTAAATCCGTTGTTTATGAAACACAACCTGCTGATATTGATGATCTGAAAAGGAGAATTACAGAAGCACGCCGGTCAATTTCGGGTAAAAGTTTTCCGAAATGTTAGAGAGGAGTTGGGAAACAGACTAATTACTGTTTACAGTACAATGGACAACATTTTCAAAAGTTTTTAAAATAGTGTACAGGTATATAGATCCTATGTGTTCTATTTTTAAAATTTCTTGTGCAAATTAAAAGTTATTTATTTTGTAAAAGTCACCTTACCAAAAAATAAAAAGTTAAACGTGTAGACTTGATATTCCTCCTGTTATTTAACTCGATAGAATAATTTTTGTTTAATAAATAACTAATAAATTAGGGTACAAGAGAATTAAACGCCCTTTAAAATGATGTGCCTCTTGATCCCTTTTCCCATTTAAGATTTTAAGGGTAACAACTACCCCTCCTAGGAGGTTGAGCCACGAGTGTTAAAAGTATTTATTGTAGTTGTCCTCCTTGAAAATAAAATTGACGGGTTTTTGCGATTTTTCACATTATTTAATGGAAGAAAGATTTTTAGTTTGGGAAGTTTTCGGTGTCACCCTGTATATATATCACTTGTTACATAAGCACTTATAAAGAAAAAAATTAATACAAAAATTTAAATAGTACCTGAAGGGTCTTTTAATTCAAGACTACTCGTTAGATGAATTTATAAATAATTTTTAATATTTCAATATATTTTTACATACCTACATGTGAGCATTGTATTTCATTTATCTATGATGTGATGAATGTTTTTTTGAATGCCTATGTTGTATTCAGCTAACCTTATGAAATTTAGTTAGTTATTATTATAAAACTAATTTTGTAACCTGTCCCATGTCATCGGAAGATGATCTAAAGATAATAATATAAATTTATGTATAGTTGCCCCTTAACGCCAACGCAAATAATTAGCCGTCCCTCGCCGCACTAGCTATACTTACATTATCTCAACAAATACACAATCTTGTTTAATTATCAGTGATACATATACCGGGTGTCCCAGATTTTTTTGCCCAGCGGATATCTCGGTTATTTAATGATATAAAATTGTAAAAAAAAATATGAATAATATTTGTCTAGTAGCCTTTTAAATTCCACTACATAAAGTTATATTCATCAATCCACCCCATAGGAACAACCCCTAACTTTTTTTTTTCAAATGTCACCCCTATATTTTTTTTCGCTGATATAAATACTCAATTTGTCCCGAATGCAACGATATGATATTTGATATACTTTACAGAGTCATAAAGCCGGTAAAGACTAAAAACCAATGTTGTGGTTAAAGTCATTAATTTTGTATCACCTGGTATTTTCTTTTTATTTTGATTAGAATTGCTTCGTTTTTGTTTTTTTTTTGTTACCTATAACTAACTAACAATATGCTTAGACCATTTCTGAAATTGTTCGCTAGCTATAAACAACAGACAAAATGCCCTTTACATTCACTCCAAACGAATATGTTGATATGCTTTTAATTTTTGGTGAGTGCCAAAAAAATTCTCGTGCTGCTGTACACTTGTATCAACAGAGGTTTCCTGAGCGCCGACAAACATCACGTAAAACATATTCTTATGTTGAGACTAGGATGAGAGAAGGGTCATTTCCAGGAAAAGACAAACATCGTCAACATGCTGCTGCTGTAAGAACTGAAGAAATGTGCATTAATGTATTAGCTTATGTGCAAGTACATCCCCAGATATCGACGCGAAACCTAGCTAACGAGGTTCATATTAGTAAGTCGTCAGTACAAAGAATCCTAAAATCCTATAATTTTCATCCGTTTAAAATTCATTTGCATCAGGAACTTAGAGCTGGAGATTTCGAAAGAAGGATAACATTAATAGCACATTTTGAAGATTTAATGGAACGAAATCCCAACATTTTGAACCAGATATTGTGGAGTGACGAATCAAGGTTTCACAATAATGCTACTGTAAATCGTCACAATATGCATTATTGGTCTCCTGAAAACCCTCACTGGGTTAGGGAAACTAACTTTCAGACCATCTGGGGAGTAAATGTGTGGTGTGGATTATTTCAGGGACGACTGATAGGTCCCTATTTTTTTCAAGGTACGTTAACTGGTGCTAGGTACTTACACTTTCTTGAAAATGACCTTCCAGAACTTCTTGAAGAAATTCCAATACAAGAAAGAGGTGCTATGTGGTGGCAACAAGATGGAGCTCCTCCACATAATAGTAATTTAGTTACCCAATTTTTAAACGAACGCTTTGAAAATCAGTGGATCGGAAACAGCGGCCCTTTGAGGTGGCCTGCGCGTTCACCAGATTTATCGCCTCTAGATTTTTTTTTATGGGGATATCTGAAGACCGTGGTATTTGAAACACAGCCATTGAATTTAGAAGATTTGCAAAATAAAATAGTACAAGCCTGCAATAACATTACACCAGAAATGATTACAGCGTCATGTACTCGTGAACTCATTCGACGTTTTGAAGCATGTTTGGCAAGTAATGGGGGCCATTTCTAACAATTTTTGTAAATATTCAATTATTTAAAAAACATATTAAGAGGTTTACCTATTCATTGGATTTGTTATTTTTTAATATAATAAAATGATAAAATGTAAACTAATTATTAATGACTTTAACCACAACATTGGTTTTTAGTCTTTACCGGCTTTATGACTCTGTAAAGTATATCAAAAATCATATCGTTGTATTCGGGACAAATTGAGTATTTATATCAGCGAAAAAAAATATAGGGGTGACATTTGAAAAAAAAAAGTTAGGGGTTGTTCCTATGGGGTGGATTGATGAATATAACTTTATGTAGTGGAATTTAAAAGGCTACTAGACAAATATTATTCATATTTTTTTTTACAATTTTATATCATTAAATAACCGAGATATCCGCTGGGCAAAAAAATCTGGGACACCCGGTATAGTTATATAGATTGCTCAAAGCGGGTCGTTTGCAAGCGGCTTTATTGCCTGGCAAGTGTTCATTAATTTGAATTGGTCTAGCAAAAATGTGTTTTAAAACCAATTTCCAGCCTTTGAAAATAATATAAAAAAAAATTAACAAGTACATTTTTACTTCAAGGCATAAGCTTGTTTATTTTTAAAAACATGGATGAGCAATCTATATAACAATCTATATCATTGACCCTGTCAAATAACTAGGCCCACTGTTACCATATCATAACCTGTGGCCTGTCATTATCTACGGGCAACCATTTTGTTTGAAAATAAAATAAACTTTTAAATTACGTTTTGATTTTATGCAATCCTCAAACGCAATAGAAACTAAAATTTGATAAGTAACGTGGATTCCTCGTTCCATCAGCTTTGTAATGAAGGGTCACAAGCCACAGGGTGTCGTTGGAAAAAAACATGTTGAGGGTGGTTTCAGCTACCCCCGAAGGGCTATATTTTTCAAATTTCTTGCAAAATGTAGGTAAATATATTAAAACGTTGACGTGTCTCGGGAAATTTTATAAAAATTATTCACCTTCCCGCTAGCGAATTTATTGGAAATTGGAAATAATAGTTATGACGTAGCGGTGTTTTTATTGTCATCTAACTTTACCGTCAAATGCAATAAAACATAAATAAAATATAAACGTCTTCTTTTATGACCCCTCTAAACAAACAATATGAAAGTATGAAGAAATTTAAAAATACTGGTACATTCTTTTATTCATCAATCATCAGTCGCTTAAACGTACGGCTAAACAGACTACTAGACATTTCTGAAATAAATCGAATTGTTTTTATGTTTTTAGTTTTTTCAATAAATTGTTAGCAGTTTTCAATACCTCTAGAATTTTAGATAAATGTTTTAATTGTACGGTTTATCACGATCTTGCCGTTTTGACAAAGTTATAATGTGTAATAATCGTTTCTGTCCGTTTAATAAATGTGAATTTTTGTGAAAAATAGTTGTGATTGTGATGGAGTATTTTGAAATGCAAAGATATATAGGATAAAAAAACTCGTAGAATTGAGTAAGTCATAAAAATGATATCATGTTATCAACTAGAACTAATTATTATAATAATTTTTCTTAACCACAATTATAGTTAAGTTATTAAAACATTGGAAATATAGGTACATCAAAAAATAAAATGCCTCTTCTTTTAGAATAAAAATTGACAAATTTTAGGTTTTTAAAGTACTACATGTTTAAAGAAAGGTCACGATAATAAAAAATGATTACTTTTAAAATATGAGCACCAAAGGCATGATTTCAACTATATTACCTTCACTGAAATAAGGTAACGGTTTCATAAATTTAGAGCATAATTAGTGTAGTCTTCTAGAGTATGCTTAAAGAGGAGCCATATATGCAATTGCAATATATGCCTGCCACTGATGAAACTCCTTGTCCCATAACCTCCAAAAATTATCTCCAAATTCAGGCATAATGACATATGATGACAAAATTCTTCAAATTATTGACTATTATTTCCGTATTTAACTATATTTGAAAAAATGTGATATGCCCAACATATGAACTTTCCTTTCTAGTTATTACAGGCTTTTTCCGATTATTTTGTATAGGGGAAAGGGGGCGAAGATGACGCACTTAAGAAAATACTATATTATTTTAGGCTGTAAGGTAAAAATGAAAGTTTAAATACAATGCATATATAAAGTAATCAATTGCTTCTGTCAATGTCCGGTTATTTTTGTTGTCTGACCAACCTAATACAGTTTACAGGAAAAACAAAAAAGTGCAAATAATAAAAGTCAAACATTGAACATATAATTGAACATTAAACATACAGTTAAACATGAAACATACAAAAAAACAGAAACACATACGATTAAACATTAAAACATGACTTTAACTAAGACAAAAATCGCAAATATAGTTATCTGGACTGTCAACACCTGTACATGCTTTGTGGAACCAAAGTCCACAACGTGTACATCGGAACCATACTTCATTATGTTTGCCGAAGTCACAACATACTGTGCATATTTCCCCCTCACCACTAACATCATCTAGTTCATCATCATCACATATTTCTTTATCATCGTAGCTCTCTTCATCACTCTCGCTTTCTATAATAATCTTTTTAGTTCTTTTTTTGGTTTTCGTTAGAGCCTTTTCTTTTGTCTTCGGTTTGTCCTTTTGATTTTCTTTAGTTGCTGACGAGTTTGTCAAATTTCTCTTGGTTGCGTTTGCTTTGTTTATTTTTATTTTTTTTTTCTTTTTCTTTTTCTTCCAAAACTTCTTTAAATGGAGTACTAGTCAAAACTTCAGAATGTTGCTGAGGACGTAATTTTTTTCTCTTTTTTCCTGGGATAACTGGTATTGGTGAAATTATCTGAATAGGTACATGTTTTTTTCATCGGGAATTAGATATATTGGACAATACCTCCTTTGGTGGTGTTGTATGAATTGGAGATTGTCTGCTTGTTGATGGTTGATGTATGTCTGGATATTTTCTGCTTGTTGATGGTTGCTGCGTATTTGGAGATTGCTTGTTGATGCTTGATGTATGTCTGGAGAACGTCTATTTGTTGTTGGTTGAATTGGCAATAATGGTCGATCAGTTGTTCTATTGAAGTTTTCTGCAGGAGCAAAGTCAGAATCTGTAAATTTGGTAGAATCTATAGGGAATATTCCACATGTTTTAAATCCAGAAACTCCTTTTTCTATATTTGCAACTTTCTCATAGGCTAGTTTAAAAATTTCAGCAAGGTCATAAGGAGTTACTTTATTTTCGAATTCGGAATTGTACAGTTTTGACTTTAAAAATACATGACACTGTTGGCTAAAAGCATTTTTAAATGGGCCAAAGAATGTTACATCTAATGGCTGTAGCCTGTGAGATGTGTGTGGCGGAATTGATACCATAATTATTCCCATATTCTTGCAAAATTCATATATTTCAATAGAAATGTGACTACTATGGTTATCTAACACCAGTAATACTGGGTTTTGCTGGCTGCATAAAACTTTTGCCTGAAAATGTTTAATCCACATAAGAAAAATATTTTCGTTGCTCCATCCACTTTCAGAGCATGTATAAATTGCACCGGTAGGTCCATTTTTTCCTAATAGTGGGTTCATCCGTTTTCTGGCAAATACGAATAACGGTGGTATAAAAGTGCCCGTTGCACTCATGCATACAATAACTGTTGTATTTTTGCCACGTTCCCAAGAAGTTACAATACCAAATTGTTTGATTCCTTTTGGTCCAAGTCTCTTTTGATGTTCATTAGGGACCGTGGATATACCCGTTTCATCGACGTTGAATATTCGATCAGGTAAAAAGTTATGTTTTTCTTGCATTCTTTCCAAATTAGCAAAAAAAAGCTTGACTTCACTTTTGTTGAAAGCAGTTATTCTATTAATTGACAAGGGGGGTAGCCCTTGTCAATTGTCAAAATGTTAGTTTTTTTAAAAAACAACAATGTTTAAAATAGGCCTTATCTTTTAATCTGTTTAATGTATGTGATTTGTTTTTGTATAGTCTTGAATATTTTAAATTTTTACTATAATTGACTAATATTTGTTTTTTCAAATATTTTTAACTTTTTATTACGTGTAAATCGGTTCATTTTACAATTTATTTCAACCCAAAATTGATGAAACTTGTTTTTGTAGTATTCCCTAGTGGATGGAGAGTATGGCGAGCCTGAAGATGAAGTGATGACACTTCGAAACCGGTCGCACTCAATGTTTTGTTAAACAATTAAACATTGACTTTTTTTGTGAGATATAAAGGACTTTTTCTCACCCTTCACCTTAAAAAAAAAAAATATTCTATTAATGCTAGTAGCTTCTGCCTTACGTAATGAAATTTGTGGGTTTCTTCTCATAAAACGATGTAACCAATCTTTACCCGCCATTTGTTTTTCGGCATTACATGTGTTTGGTATATTATTTTTTTCCGCATACTTAAACGCAATTTTTCTTAATTCTATAGGCATTAAGCCAAAAAATAATTTAGCCAGCATAATCACATGATCGGCGATTTCTTTTTCCTGAATAAGTGAAAACACGGCAGCTCTTCCTAAAGACTGAGATTTCGATTGGATTTGTTTATTTTTTAATTTCAATTTTCGCCTTAAAGTAGCTTCAGGAACTTCAAACGATCTAGACACTTCTCGAATTTTTCGACTATTTGCAACTATTTCGTGTAAAGCAGCATTCACTTTTTCTGAGGAATAATTTCCCCTTTGAGTTTTTCTATTATATTTGACCGGCATCTGTAAATAAAATAATTTTAGGTCCCATATAAATGCTTGTCGGAGAAGATGGCGCAGGTTAGACGGGAAACATGACGCACACTGCGTCATCTTAACCAATACGACACGATAATACAAATATTATTATAAATATCTTTTATCATCAATAGATAATTATGAAAACATCTTTAAGTCATAGAAAACTACTCACTCGAAAGCACTATGTGAAATTAGAACTAAAATATTATAGCTTAACGGCTTACCTTTCAATGTAACATCAGAGTCACCTAATAACATAAATGCGTCAGACACACTTCGCTTACAAACTCATACTGACCGGCGCAGGAGAAGGCTGCTATTTAATATAGACACTCAATAGATTATTATGGATTGCGTTGCCAGACAACTAGGTCGCTCTATGGTTTAAATTAAGAAATAATTAGATGCGTCATCTTTGACTCCGCGTCATCTTCACCCTCCTTCCCCTAACCTATTGTATCACTCCTGAAAATGTTCTGAGGATGAACTAAATACATATATTTTCCACACATATCTACTAGAAATATATTTTTTTAATATATATTCATTGCTAACGGAAATACTGAAAAATGGAGGTTGAATTTTAGTTTTTAACACCTACTGACATTTACAGTTTTTACCAATGTGCCAAATGTCTCAAGACCTCATAGAGTTTTTTCTTTGATGTTATGTTTTGTTGAGAATGGGGTGTTAATACACTGCGACCTAAAAGATCTTTTGTGCCCCCTTCTCTCGCCAATGCACTAAGGAAATGTCACAATGCCTATAACGACCCTTCCAATCCTGTTTTTTCAAGGAAGTGTAGGATTTGAAGTGGCTTCAATTTAGGTAAATCTCCCTCTTCTATTTGATATCCTCCTAGATATAGTGCCCTTGGATTCTGGAGTGCTACACATTCAGTTAGGATGTGAATGGAGGTTTCGTCCTCCTCCTTACAGAATCTGCACTCTCTATCCTCTACTACTCTCAGTTTACTTAGGTGTCCTTTCTTTGATAGTATTCGCTCACATGGAAGTCAGAACAATAACCCCACCTCCCGGAAATTTCTGGGGAATATGTTCAATTTCGAGAAAAAGTGATTTCTCAAGATTTTCAAAATAAAACATACATCATTGTATAAAGAGTATTTTTCTAGAATCACTGTACAAAGTAGGCTCTTGCGCTTCGAAATCTAATCGCAAAGTTTACGTTTTCCGCGAACTGACATTAAGTGACAGCTTTGTGACTCGCCAAGCTACACAGTTGTCAGCTTTGTTGCTCGCCTAATTTAAATTAGATATAATACAATAATATTTCTTTTTAACCGACTTCAAAAAAGGAGGAGGTTATCAATTCGTCGCGATATTTTTTTTTTAACCGACTTCAAAAAAGGAGGAGGTTATCAATTCGTCGCGATATTTTTTTTTTATGTATGTTCAGCGATTATTCTTTAACACGGTGTCCGATTTCAATGATTCTTTTTTTGTTAGAAAGGGGGTATTTCAGGGGTGGTCCCATATAAATTTAGTCAAAATCTAATAATTGGGTCCATGAAAAAATCCTCAAATCCTCAAACTCTTCATTTTTTATGTATGTTCAGCGATAATTTTTTAACACGGTGTCCGATTTCAATAATTCTTTTTTTGTTAGAAAGGGGCTACTTTAGGGGTGGTCCCATATAAATTTGGTTAAAATCTAATAATTGGATCCATGAGAAAATCCTCAAAGTCTTCATTTTTTATGTATGTTTAGCGATAATGCTTTACCACCTTGTCCGATTTATACGATTCTTTTTTTGTTAGTAAGGGGGTACCTCAGGGGTGGTCCCATATAAATTTGGTTAAAATGTGGTGATGGCATTTGCACGTTTTGAAGTCGGTTTTTTTAAATTTTTAATTTGTAATACTTGTTAATAAATGATTTTCAAGTTATTTGTACGTACACGATTTTTTGTTATATTATCCTTAATATGGAATATCAACTGTTTTTTATGATTAACGTAGGTATAGGCAACACATTATACACTACTTATGACAAATTTTCAGTTTTTATATCTATTTCTTAAACTAATGTGATCGTATAAAAAAGCTTATGTGCATTTTGAGCGAAAAGTTCGTTGCCGCTTTCGTCAAATTGCCGCGCTCTCCTACGCGTCACTCGGCAACTTTTTCTCTCAAGCGTCAAAGTATCAATTTTTGCTCTTAATACACAAATAGCCATTTTAAAGCCTTTTAGACACATACTTTGATTTTCTTTTACTATACGGAGAATAGTCGCACTGCGCAGCTTTCTGAGTGCCTTTTAAAAGGAGATAGAAAACTCCGCCATTTTGAACCCTTATTACGTGTTGCCTACATCTTGGCGCAATATTTTTAATAGGTGCGTTTTAATCATCCGCTTCTGCTTCGGAATTGTCGGTTTTCTTGTTTTAATCTGACAGGTTAGAACGACTGAACCGACAATTCCGGAAGCAGAAGCGGATGGTTAAAACCACTGATCTGTATTATTTTACTGGATAGGATATAGGCTTTATTTAACACACTAAAAATCCGTTCCACCAAGGAGACCGGAAGTGCAACACTGCTGGCCGATTTGGGCAAATTATGGTGGGATCACAGAACTGAATTTTGGGATAATTTGACATACCTAACCTATAATTTAATTAGTTTTTCTTCTTATTCTTCTTCTATTTCTTCTGCGGGCAATGTCCTTCGGGACAATTCACCCATAATTTGATTTTTTATGAAAGAAAATATAAAAATGGAAACGTGAAGCATATAGTGTCTTCACGAATGAACGTTTATTGTTTATTTCATAATAATGCTATCCGATACTACCTAAATAAATAAAAAAAACATCTCATCGTAACTTGTTGACACAATTAAATGACAAATGTGATGATAAATGTAAATAGAGGTTATGTTAAATAACATCCGGTCCGCCATATGATTTGCCCAAATCGGCCAATTTTTCGGAACGTTTTTTAGGGGACTATATCCTATCCAGTAAAATAATACAGATCAGTGGTTAAAACTCCGAGCAATTACTAATAGAGGGAGCGTGAAAACGAGTTTGTAGGCGATTGTTGTGTTAGCAACATCTGTAGAGGGAGTGAGGAAGCGAGCACAAGGGGGAAGGTAAACATCCTTCTTGTTCAGTGGCGTATCATTTATCTATAAAAACACACATTGTCCAAACGTTTTAATTGTAAAAAAAACTAAAAAAATTGCTAATTTTGCTATTTTTAAAATGAATACCGTCTTATGTGTCTAATGCAGGAAATGAAACAAAATCACTGTAAAGGTCTAATTTTTTCAATTGAAGAATAAAACCTTAAAATCAATTTTATTATAAATAAATACAGTAGCGACTAGTTTCGGCCTTACAGGAACATCTTCAGGCATGTAATATATTAATCTTTAATTATTATAATAGGTTGGTCACTTACGAATAACATTAAATAGTATAAACCACAAAAATGGATCCATATTGTAGCGTTACAGCATTATAGAATTAAAGCTGTGAAAATAAAAGAGCAGTGCAAACGTAACTAAAAATAAGAAAACTGAGTACGGAATCTACAAGAAAAGAGATGAGAATGAGCAATTACGAATGCATTTAAATTGCTCGGGATAACTAATAAAGCTGATAATGTAGTGGTATAGTCCCCGTCAAATAAGGTCTGGATATGTTGAAGAGGACGGCGTTTTCTCTGTAAATCTGGAGAATGTAAGGATGAAGGGAAGACGAATTTTGCTAGCTCAGGTGTAGATGGCTAGAAGAAGGAGCGTGTAGAAGAAATATCGTCACTTTCGTCTAATTTTTTATTCTCACTCACCGTTTCGGCTTTATCTTCGAAATTCATTTTTAAAAGGAAATAAAAGTAATCATTCATACAAGCATATAATAAAACAACATGAACATGAATTCATTATATTTAATAAGCTAATAAACGTTTGTTTCAAAAAACATATGGGAACATAAAAATATATAAATAGATAAGATTAATAACAAAATCAATTTGAAAATACAACAGAAAATAAAATGAAATAAATTAATACAAGTACAAATAGAAAGTTAATAACATACCTTCTAAAAGTAACACATTTTAAGTAGATAAATGTTTAAAGAGTTTATTCCTGAACATAATTAATCTAACGTTTTTCCCCTTTTTAATATTATGAGGGCTTTTGTAGTTGAAATTAAAATTATAATTTATTTTGGTCCTAATAAAAATTTAAACATAGGCTATCAAAGAGTAAAATACATAATAGAACTTCATAATCTTAAATCGTTATCAAAAATTATTAATGGTAAAACTTCAAACAATAATTAGATTCTTAAACAAATTTCTAGTTTTTGTTTTGCAAAAGACTTTTTTGCCTTCTTCGGTTGCCTCTGCCACTTTTCTTTTAGTAGTTTCGAGGAGAATTTTCCTATGGAAACCAGTAGATCCATCAATTGGTTGGTAAAATTTTGATATCTTGGGTCTGGTAAGTCTTGTTAAACTTCTTCTTAGGAAGCTGTAACCTTATGGAGAATAAAAATTTAATGTTAGTTCAGAAGCTCTTAATTGAGAATTATATTTGCAAAGGCCGTTTTAATAATATTTTCAAAAGTTCTTGGAATCGTTGTTAAAAGAAACCTGCAAAAAAACATATTATTTTATTCCTGAAATATAAGATATCAGACAATGCACATTCATATAATATCATTGTGCTAGAAAAATACTAGGTAGGTACTGAGACAATTTAAAAAAAGTATTTCGAGAAACTCAACTTTTAATGTCATCATTGTACTTAACTTTTTTATTGCTAAATTATTAATAATGTCATTTTGTGTAGTTTGTTGTGATTTGTATAATATATATTATAAAAACCTATAGTCAATGTTAATGTGCCAAGTTTTTTAATAATTATGTCCTTGTTATAGTAAAAACACATTTAAATACATTTTTAAAGTTTTCTGGATTTCTGCTTTACATTATCGTACAATTGAACTGACTAATTGTGTGTTTAAGTAAAGGTATATCTCTTTTTTGTTATAACAGTCTTTGTACATTGTTCTAACTTTTTAGATAATCAGAGAAAACAGTAAGACATCCTAATATTTCACCAACAAAAATGTAGAATAATTAATTTCACATCAAACGAAAAAAGTCATTTTAGGATGTCCTAATAGGTTTTAACTTAAAAACTAAATAAAATGTATATTGTAACTGTGTTTAAATAAATGAATGTTTTTATACCTGGCTATAGCACCAGACAAACATTTTTTTAGATCATAATGATCTGCATAACTCAAAATAGTCAAAATCCACATTATTTAAGTTGTTCTAGTATTGTTTTAGCATAACGATGTAAACTCCAATAATAAATATTTACATTTTTTTGGGACGTTTTTTAAGGAAATTAAAAAAAACATGAATAATGTGATATTCTTGTTTAGTTTTGTACTATATAATTTAGTTCATTAGGTAGTGATTTAGAAGCAAATTATGTTCTATTTATAGAATAAAAAATCACTCATAATATCTAAATATTTATACCTATTTATATTTTGGACAGAAAGACTATTTTATGTTTTTGGCTCTGAATAGTTGTTTTCTTAAGAATTTTAAAACCTTCCTTACCTCTTTTGGGATATTCCATGCATATATTAGAAGTTCATTTTGTTTAAGTTAGTCTTTTAGATTAGTTAAACAAAAGTGTCAACAAAAAAATGGCTATGCCTTCTTCCTTAAACATTCTTTTTGAAAGAAACTTAAGTTTCTCTACTTACTGGCTGTTTTAGTATTTTAGTAGCAGAGGAATATAGTGTAGAAGTAGTGACAGGATTGATTATTATACTTCTTTCGTCGAAATTGCATTTTTCTTTAATATTTTCCTCCCCTGATGTCTGTAATAAAAATGTTCATTAGCATAAAAAGTTATTCAGGTGGTCACTTGTTGAATTCCTATATTTTGGAACCATGTATGTCTTTCTCATATCAAGAAAAGTAAACCTAAAAAAAAATAACAATAAACTTTACAAAGATTTGATATTAAAATAATAATAATAAGTAATTAACCTTTGCTATAATCATTATGAGACGGATCAAGACGAACTTAGCTGGAGTTTACTTGCTCTTAATTTTAATTTTTCGATAAAAAAATAAGAAAGTTTAATTGCAAATTAAAGGTGATTGCCTAATGCACCGCCTCTGATAATTAGGTTGTGTCTGTACTTACTTATGATATTATCTTGAAGAAGCATTTTCAACAGGCCTGTTACACATAAAGCATGTTTTTACCATATTATTAGAGATAATAAATCTTAAATATACATTTACAACCCTTACAACGTTATAAATAATAATATTTTCCGTAAAATACAAATAAAAAATTGACAAGTGTCAGAAAATCAAAGTATGTTGTCAGAACACTCAGAACTGGCGCTGTCTAACTTGGCAACGCTGATTAAATAAGCCAATTACAGAAGAGGTATTTTCCCCTTCGGGGGGAGTAGATGTTGCTAACAAAATTTAGCGCGGGGAAGGGGGGAAGACTCCCTCTAGTAGTAATTGCTCGGAGTGTTAAAACGCACCTGATATTTTGCTTGCTGCTGTCAGTGTCAGTGAATATTATTTTTGGAGTCACAGTTTATTGCTAAAGAATCAGTTAGCTCACTCGGACCAGTTGAAAGTTCCAAAATAACATCCATTCCAGGGATACAAATTCAGGATACGCAGAAGATGTTGGGCGTGTCGGACCTCTCTCTTTCCTCGTATAGTAATCAAAGTATGTGCTTTTAGAACTCACCGACTGTTTCTCTTTGGTTAGTTCGAAAAAATTTAATGTCTTCTAAGAATTTTAATCCTCACCGGCTTTAAAAATAGTGTTATCACGTTGACGTATGATATTTGTCATGAAAATCTTAAAAGAAATGAGTTTTCCTTAGTTTAAAAATAAGTCTGCTGCTTACAAATATTAGTGGGTACATGTCAAAGTACGTAAAAGTTTTCGTGGAAATTGTATTCCCCTAGAACAGCTTCGAATTTTAAAATGTTTGTTCGTCTAATCGACGAATCTTTAGGAGGCTATAGAGCTCTTGGCTTATCCCTCGCATAACCATAATAAAGTACTATTAATTAAAACTGCAGCTAACAAATATACAAACATTAGGATGGGATGTTTTACCTCATTAAAAATAAAATAAAAATGTGATAGCATGAGACAGTATAACAATAACATTATTGTATTGTTTAGTGGTTAATATAAACATATTTTTTATATTATTTGTTATTTAACCTTAATATATTTTCTATTAATATCTACCTATTTAGCAACGGTTTGATTATTTTATGATAGATCAGTTAGGGTCTAACATAACAGTTACGTTAAACCATGAGATATCAAATGAAATTTGAAGACTTTCTAATTATTCTATAAAATACTATGTAACAAAATCTTCTACACATTTTTTATTTCATAATAAGTAGAATTACAGAAAATCAGTTGTTGTTGTTATTATTACCTTAATAATCGATTTTATAACAATTAATTAATTTAACTTACATTTTCTAAAAAAAAGTATAATGTAGGTTTAAGCATTTCTAATAGTTTAAATCTGGCGAATCGGCAGAGTCCAAATTTCCACCCAATGGGGAAATTTCCACCCAAACGGCAACGCTGCAATTAACCTATTACTATTCTTCTGTTCTTCTTTATTTTTGGCCTCTATCTATTCAGCATTATTCTATTTAAAATAGAATGTATTTTATACTCATTAAAATTACTTATACTTACTTGCTTTTTTTAATCGCAATATGTAATATTTACTATTTATTTAATATATATCACTTATTACACTTATATTTTACAGCGATTTTCTTTTTATTTTGTATTTATAAAATTTTTACATGTAATTCATCATTTATAGGGCCAGATTTAATGCGGTCACAAGATGTCGCTTCCTTCGCGCACCCGGCGAATAACTAAAATAATAGACGGTAGGTATCTGCCTCTTTTAGCCGTTAGATATTGAAAAAAATTGCAAATTTTATCCACAATTTACTATGTAGCACGGATATAATTAATTTATTACATACTCGTAAATAATAATAAATACTCGAAAATAATAATAATAAATTTTAAGTTAAGGTCGAATGAGGGGCAGGATATTCATTCACAAAAATAATAAGAAAATATTGACTGTAGGTTCTGATAATTACAAAATCTCTATATCGGAGTATGTAGGGGCGCGCTTCAAAACCTAATAGCATTTATTATATACGACCAAATGTATCAAATCGGGCATCTGCAGAGTCAGAAATCATTACTCTTTTAAAAAAAAAATATTACTTAATTGTTTCATAGCGATATCTTCGTCTTCATCCGCGCTGAAATTCTCATTTTGTTGAACATTGCAAATCAACTCCCTACTTTGGCGCGTCGTAGAGCGGGAACTATTGGTCACAGCAACGTAGAGGTTAAAATTGTGTACGATTTTGTCCTATTCATATTTTATTTAAACTTTTTTTTGATAGCACTTACCACAACGGCGTTATTTCCTAGAAATCGTCGCAACGCAGAGTTCTCATTCCTCTACCCCTCGAGCGGCAACCCCCCAAGGTCACAAACTTAGGTGTAGTATTAGGGGAGCCATGTCGACCATCCCACCAAATTTAATTTTTTTCCGATCTTTTGCGAATAGACTCCCTTATTCTTTACCCACCGCTTATACTAATAATCCGTTGTCGTAGAATCAAAGGCTAAGAAGATAATTTTGATTCAAACTCTTTGAACACCATGAATTTCTGAAAGTAGATGATTCATAATTATTTCTCACGCAATTTGTCACAGAAAAGGGACTGTAGGTTGATATATGTAGAACATTCTACTTCCCAGATTTTTCAGTTGTAGCCCTAATCACACATACCACCTATGTTCTACATTATGAATTCTAAAAATGCAAATTTTGTCCAATAAAAGATGCAAACAATAATTTTCTAGATAATGAATTCAACAAAAATCTTTTTTAAACCATACAATATTTTAATTAGGTAGGAACTCTGCAAGTTAAAACAATAAATGTGTACTATATAGCTTTCATATATTAGTAGGGCTAAAACTGAAAAATCTCCAAAATGGAGAGATCGAGAAAGAGATTGAACAGTAGTAACTTTTTTAAATAAATTTCGTAAGGAATTATTACGAATCCTAACTTTAATGAAATATAAGGCGTTTGGTAAAAATTATTTACTTATCCCAATGGGTTATCGTAATTTGTTGAAATAAAGTATATAAACTAAATAATGTTAATTAACTAACACATAAATATTTTTAAGTTAATGTCCTTACCGATGTCTATCCCCTAAAGCAGACATTTAGAAAATCATCTTTTTGTAAAATTTTATTTATCACCCTGCCCAATGAAAACTGGGACGTTTACAGAAAACTTATATTTAGCTTTTCTTAATAATTATTTTAGATCTACAAACCATTCAGTTTACGGTACTTTATTCTGAAACACTCTGTGTAATATTATATTTTTTATTAAATATAGTTACTGTTAAATCTTTTTTTATTGCATTGCATTTCAGTTTTTAACGTAATAAAGAAAATTTGAAGGACCGTAATCTATCCAACGAACTTATTTGGTGTGTTGCCAATAACACTGATTACTGACGTCACATAATTTTTCTAATATGAAATTACAACAAAATATATATCAGAGAAATGAATACTAAAAAAGTACCACATTATTTATTTAATAGAGTCCCATTCTTCACCTTAAAGTACCTTGTTGCCAGGATTTTCGCTACCCTGCATGTATATGATCAGAAAAACCAATAATATTGTAATACACTCCCATTCATCACCCTACAATTTCATAATTATACATTCATTCGTTTCAAAGAAAATACCTTGTTGGGAGACTTTTTCGCTACCCCGTATAAGTAAAGTCAACATTGTAACATACTACATTCTGCAAACTAAGAATTTCACCATTTCGCACTCTTGCGAAAGTTTGAATGAACTGAATTCCTTTTTAAAAGAATATCTATCAGAAAAAAGTTACAATGACATTCTTATAAGTTTGGAAGTAGATTCTTAATTTAAAAGTTAAGAAACTTTAAAAGCGGCGTAAAGCAATTTTTCTACAAAAAGGAGGATCCAGCCTATACACCGTGGAGTCAGCCAACAGAAAATCAAGAATTAACAAATAAAATCAATTGTTTTTTGGTATCACTAATTCAATATTTTGAATTTGGCAACTATTGTGAGCAAGACCTTTTTAATTTATTTGTTAGATTTTACCATCAACTAAATGAATATCGTGTTTATTTAAGGTGAAAACGCAGCAATTGCTGACTTGTCGCATCGCGGTCGGTGCTAGTCTCGAGAGTGAACGGTGAAGTTCTTTTCCATTATTTATAACGCATGCATTTGCACTTGATTGTTCTCGAGCAGTGCTCATCTTTTCTTTTTCAAAGAATATCAGGAGAACGCGAGCGATCGAAACTAACAGTAGTCATACTAAGGCGGTACAAGATTATAATGGTAAGCAGTTCTCTAGTCGGATGGTTAGGGTCCTGAATAAGAAGACGATGACGATGACGATGACGATGACGATGACGATGACGATGACGATGACGATGACGATGACGATGACGATGACGATGACGATGACGATGACGATGACGATGACGATGACGATGACGATGACGATGACGATGACGATGACGATGACGATGACGATGACGATGACGATGACGATGACGATGACGATGACGATGACGATGACGATGACGATGACGATGACGATGACGATGACGATGACGATGACGATGACGATGACGATGACGATGACGATGACGATGACGATGACGATGACGATGACGATGACGATGACGATGACGATGACGATGACGATGACGATGACGATGACGATGACGATGACGATGACGATGACGATGACGATGACGATGACGATGACGATGACGATGACGATGACGATGACGATGACGATGACGATGACGATGACGATGACGATGACGATGACGATGACGATGACGATGACGATGACGATGACGATGACGATGACGATGACGATGACGATGACGATGACGATGACGATGACGATGACGATGACGATGACGATGACGATGACGATGACGATGACGATGACGATGACGATGACGATGACGATGACGATGACGATGACGATGACGATGACGATGACGATGACGATGACGATGACGATGACGATGACGATGACGATGACGATGACGATGACGATGACGATGACGATGACGATGACGATGACGATGACGATGACGATGACGATGACGATGACGATGACGATGACGATGACGATGACGATGACGATGACGATGACGATGACGATGACGATGACGATGACGATGACTATGACGATGACGATGACGATGACTATGACGATGACGATGACTATGACTATGACTATGACTATGACTATGACTATGACGATGACGATGACGATGACGATGACGATGACGATGACGATGACGATGACGATGACGATGACGATGACGATGACGATGACGATGACGATGACGATGACGATGACGATGACGATGACGATGACGATGACGATGACGATGACGATGACGATGACGATGACGATGACGATGACGATGACGATGACGATGACGATGACGATGACGATGACGATGACGATGACGATGACGATGACGATGACGATGACGATGACGATGAC